>BPLQ01011074.1:0-10204 GCA_021605075.1 Caerostris darwini | reverse complement strand
GTAAGATCGCATATTTTTTATTAGCAGTGCTTTCTTTTTTTGCCTTTTGTTGGTGACTAATCCCTACAAAAAACAATAAGTTGATTTAATCACCAAAGGTACGTAGAATAATATGTTGTCGAATAAAAATATTTCATTGCTTAAAAAAATAATGTTTTTTTTTTTTTTTTTGCATTTAAAAATAATGATACCTTGATAAATAAAATATTAAATTTATGAATTAATTCGGTCATTACTGAAATGCATATTGGTAAAAACATAATACTGGCACAAAAAGAAACCTTCCTCTATGAGATAAATAAACTACTTATAATTAATTTTACCTGCCCCAAATAAGGACATCATTAAAAAGTACACGACTAACTAATGATATTTATATCCCATTTTTTTCACAACAATTGAGTATTAAGAATATTTATTTGAATTTGTGGCAGAGGTAATATGTTTCTACCATATTTATAATACTAATCTTATTTTTTTTTTGTCTTAATGGCTCATAGAGCAGTAATAAAACAATTTTCACCAATATATGTAAAGTATATTTAAACTTAATTCATTAAGCATAATAGCTTCATGAATAATTGATGAATTGTTAATGAATAAATACAATTAATTGAATTTAAACAAAATTTAAAACTGGATAAAAATTATATTCTACGATCCTGAGAATTGTTTTTTTATATAGTAGTTAATACAATAACAAAAAGTACTTAAATTGTTTTTTTTTTTAGAGTCGTAAAAATGATGACCATAACATCCTTGCATTTCTGTTTTATGCTAAAATTCATGCAACTGTTTTACATCATATTAGTGTAAATTATATTTATTTTAAATAATAATAAATCTCATATTTTAAACATTATACTTAATAAAATAAACTACTGCCCTAGGAAGTTGACATCAGTTATTAGCAGACTCAGAAATAATCATTACAGAGGGATGAAGATTCTCCCAGACAAGACCAGGGAATACATCTCCTGCAGAAATTTCCCCAACGCTTTCCAAACACCTAAGCACATTCTAGAGAGCCCAGCACTCACTCCTCATGCATTGCAATTGGGTAGGGTGCCAATCGAGGCCAGCTTAAGAGAAGTCCTGTATAGTGAAGCGGCGCCATTGCTAGCGGCCGCTATCGTGAAGACTTTTGACTTGATCTAACTTTGATAATTATATTTTAAATCCATCAAACAACAACAATAAAATAAACTACTTATTAATATAACGAAAGTACATTTCTCTTTTAGCATATTTATTAATTTTTTGCCAACTTCAGTATGAGTACTCCCTGCAATAGTTAACACTAATACTACACAACAACTTGTGGTACCAGCAGAATTCGTATTCAGTTTTTTTTTTACCCAATTAACCTTGCTGAGTCAAAAGTCACAGCAGGTTGATGACACACTTTTGAAAAAAAAAACGTCATGCAGGTAGGGGCTTGAAACTAAATATGAGTAAAAATTCTTGCTTAGTATAGAAATTATTAACAATAATGATTCTTGCTTAATAATGAATCAATATATAATACAAAAGATGATGATAAATAATTCAAATGATGATAATGAATGAAATTCAAAAGATACAAATAATGATTCCTGATTAGAAATAAATACAATTCACAACTGTAGGACTCATCGAAGACTGGAAATCATGTAACATTCACACATTAACTATTAAACATTAACATCACATTAACTATTAAATGAATAATTGCTGAAACTTTCCCTGGGCTCTAAGGAATGTTTGTACACATTAATATAAGTAGCGATAAACATTCCTAATTATACATTCTGTAAGGGATTCATCAATTGTTGATAAGATATACTACGTTTTCGTGTGATGTATCAGTCAATAAATGTAGGAACTAAATGCGTCCTTCAACTAAATGTTGGAATAAAATGTTTCATTCAACTAAATGTAGGAATTAAATGTATCATTCCACTAACTGTAGGAACTAAATGCTTCATCCAACTAAATGCAGAACTAAATATTTTATTCCACTATATGTATGTACTAAATATTTTCAACTAAATATATGAAATAAATATTTTAAATAAATGTAGAAACTAAATATTTTCAACTAAATGCAGAACTAAATGTTTTATTCCACTAAATGTAGGAACTAAATGGTTACTTAAATTGAATATTTTATTCAAATAATGTAAGAATTCAATGTTTCATTCACCTAAATGTAAGAACTAAATGTTTCATTCAATTAAATGTAAGAACTAAATGTTTCATTTAACTAAATGTGGAACTAAATGTTTCATTCGACTAAATATCAGTTTTAAATGTGTCATTCGACTAAAGATCAAAATTAAATGTATCATTCCATTAAATGTAGGAACTAAATTTGTCATTTGATTAGGTGTAGGAATTAAATGCTTCATTCGACTAAACGCTACATTAAATTAAAAGTTCCATAGAAGTAAATATTCGCTTCTATAGGCTAAATGTGGAGACACATTTACTCCTCTTTCCCATTGTGTCGAGTACTCTTCCAATTTATGAATCCCTACGAAAATAGCGATTGAAAAAATATGGCCATCGATTCCAAAGGAAGACGAAAAAAGAGCCATCCGCCGTATTTTAGAATTGAGTTTTTGGGCCGATTAATTACGGATTGGAAGAAGCACGCGCGACAGGTGATGCATCATCCTGATTTCGCCCGCTCGAGACAAGCTTTTAGCTGTCGGTGCGTTGTTGGCGCCGGCAGCTCAAGATTGATTTCAGTGTCGCAACGCGTAGAGTAGAGCCAACTTCTTGTTTCACCTCTCCGTGTCCCTGCAACTCAATCAACGAATTTCGCGAGTGAGCCATCCTCCACTGTTCGGAGGGCCGCAAACATCGTGTGTCATCCCGACCAGGAATCCACGTGGGACAATCCATCAGCACCTGGCTGCATGAGTGGGTGAATTAATTCCCTGATTAGATAGAAAAATGCATCTTGTATTTCATTGGCAGAGTACTTTTCTTACAATTAATAAAGGAAGTATCCGCATGTGATGTCCGATTTGACTTGAATAGATCATGATATTTTAATTGCTAAACGATTATTGGAATATATGACGCACAACTAGTACCTGAAATAAAAAGTGAAAAAGAAATAATAACCGTAAAAATAATATGTGGAGTGCCCCATAGCTTACAGGGTTACGAGACTTTTCGTAGAAATCGAAGTATCGTTGCGGTTTTATAATAAGATATATAAAATAATCGAGCAGATAAAGTGTTTTCTAACTTAAACACTTTGGAATATTAAATTGTTAAAAATTATTAAAATGAAATCAATTCTACAGGTTTAACATAAAACAACTTTCTCTGCATGGAGACATCAGAAGCTGAAATTAATGAATGGAAGGGAAACAAATTCATATGTAGACTGTGGAAATCATGAGAGGTAAACATATATATATATACTAACATACCCCGGTATACGTTGTCCTGATAAAAAAAATCCATTGTAGAAAATTATATATCGCCATGATATTCTCCATACTCCAATATATGTGCATACTCATCTTCATGGATAGTTTTTTTTCATCTGCATATGAGATGAAATGCTGCAACACCCTCTGGTAGCAAGTATAGAAAAAGTGGATAGCGCGAATGTATTTTCCATATTCGAATACATACTATTACAAACTTTCATAGAGATTGATTGAACGATATAGAAGTTGATATACAGTAGCACCATCTGGTGGTAACTTACAACAGAGCGGATAGCATAAAAACATTCTCCTTGTTTCGCCAATCACTCACAAAAAATTTCATAAAAAGTCGGTCAAGCCGTTTAGGAGGAGTTCAGTGACAAACACGTACAAAAGAGCCTAATTGCAGTGCCACCTACCGGGTCCATTTGTGAATCTAAACCATCTAGGACTTATTCAAACATATATAAAAAATTTCATTAAAATTGCTCTAGTCGTTTAATAGGAGTTCAGTGACAAACATTTAAATATGTTCATTTAAATATGATAAATATATTTAATATTCAATAATTCAATTTTACTAAAATCATTTAAATTAATGAATGATTTAGATGAGTAGTTTCATTTCTCAGAAACATATGTTAGAAATAATAAACGAATCATATTAATGTCGCACAAGAAGGTCATATTGCAAAAATTAAGTAATAGCGAACAATAAACAAAATTTTACTAATCCATTTAAAAGAAAATGAGAAAAACAATGTTCTTATTGCTTCTCTTGAATAACTGAGGCAAAGGAAAATTTCGGAGCAGTCTATTTTTCGCATTGTAATGTTTCACTCTTCCAAATCTTTCCCCATTGTTTCGAGACGAGTGAAACACTTCGCTGTGCGAGGTAGAAGGCGAAGGAAATATTTTCGAAGAACGAAGAGAAGTAGGCAAATGGAAAAATTCCATCTCCTCTCTCCCTCGACGTCAACTGGAAAACAATACATATTTCATTCAATTCATATTCGAAATAAATAGAATGAAATAGTATTCACCGAAGTATATTCCATTTGGGGGTGAGTTCTGGAAGAGGAAAAGAAGACGTGACGTGAAAGACGACTCTTTTCGTGCTTGGTTTGTGTGTTCCTTTGTTGGACACTGACAAAATACAGCAAATTTGAGAATCCCTTCTTTTTATACTTAAACTTCGGTTCAGGAGCCTCATAAAGCCCCACGGGTGCCATAGAAACACGGTTTATTAATTATTCCTTACATTTCATTGTAATGTGTAGCGTTCCAACAGTACAATTCTATATTAATTATTTAATTGTATTATTTTTATGCATATCAATATTATTAAAAAAATATTTTAAAAATATTAAAAATATTAAAATTTAAAAATATTAAAAATATTGCATTTCTCTTGTAATTGCACGTAATGTTATTATTTTTTTACAAAATTTTAAATTAAGTAAAAGTGATGAATAAACTTATTTATATTTTTCTTTTCATTTCCTCCCTTTCCTTACGAAGGTGAATTCTTCATGTTCTTCTTACTTCATCGTCTTCTTCCTTACTAACAATAATAATAACGTTTATTGTATTTTATTTAATAAAAGTATTAACTTTGTATGTATTATATTTAGTTTATTGTAGAAAAACATTAATTTATTAATACATTTCTTCTTATTGTTATTAAATTAATGTATTTAGATTATTAGACGTAAAAAATTAGTTGACTATCAATTAACTAATGAGTGTGTTGTAAATATAATCAGAAAATACTTCATGCAGAGATTACTTCCAAATATGCTTAATACTTACAGATATTTTTTTTCTTTAAAGATATTATATAATAATAGAAAGAAATATTTTTAAACTTTTAAAAAATATTTATTATATTACTTTCCAGTTAAAATTCATTATAAAAAAGGATTTTCCATTAAAACTTAAAAAAAAAAAAAAAAGCTTTTTGTTTTTAAATTTGAAAAATTTTTAAACTAAGAATGTCCAATTTCATCAATTACTAGAATTTTGAAATTTGAGATAATAATGAAATAAAATTTCATCAGAGACAGGCTCCTTGAGTAAAGACAAGATCATGGCCACTGGTTAAAAAGATGATGTAATGTTATAAAAAATGTTATAAAAATGTTATAAAAAATGTTATAAAAATTTTATAAAAAATGTGTATATACGTGTTATAAAACAATTTTTTAATCAATCTAATACAATAAAAAGTTAAAGTTTTAATTTATCATCCTTTTGTTTATATGCAGGCTTAAATTTTTCAGATATTACTTCTATTGAATTGGAAACATTTTTAATTTGCGTTTTGTGACATTTGAGTTTCAACAAAATCCCTATGGGGATTTAAATGTCATTGCGCGTGTTTTATTTAATACATAAACAAATTAAAATTTGAACTAGACAAAGAAAGATAAAGATTGATAACCATATTTTAATATTAGTACTTGTATAGTTTTAATTTATTTTTTCTAATTACTTTTGATGTACATGAGTTATGTGACTCTGTATTTTAACAGGCTTCAGATTCGAATCCTGGCGATGTTTGTGAATGGTTCGGAATCCATGTTAAACTGTAGGTTCCGGTCTAATTAGCCCAAAGGGGGCACAAAATGACCGTAGGGTGACAAACCAAACCAAATCTCTGTATTTGTTTTCCAAGATTCAAGACCATTCATTGTTTTATCTATAGTGCAACAATTTTAAAAAAAAATGCTTATAGAAATTTATATCTCTGCTCTTCTTCGAAAGGAGACTAAAAACTCATTGGGCTGCTGGAAACCCGTCAAATAAATTGATCTGAAAACTCCAGCGTTTACACCTGGTGTAGGCATGATACAGATCGAAATGACCTTTTATCCTACAAGATGCAGTTAAACATTCTACTAGAACTGGATACCAGCCCCTCAGTTGTCATTGCTGGGAAAAAAAATTGTGTTGGAAACTTGATGTTGTAAAGTGGGAAAATTGAGTTCAATAAATAATTCTTGCAGCAGTATATTGCCGGCGACAGCACTTTTAATGTAGGAGCCATCATAATGCTCTCTGAATGTTGAATCTGCCATATCTGCCATTAGAGATCAAAATGACCGGCATGGAAAAGAAACGTCTTATGTTAGAAATGAGCGTTAAAATCACTATAAAACACAGAAATGTGCTGATAGGTAGTAACTATAGAAATGGCTTTTTTCTAGAAGGCAATTTACTTTTCATAATTAATAGGATTAAAAAACGATACGTGTATCATACTGAGTATGTGTATCAAACTGATTTCTAAGCAACAATTAAGTAATATGTATATTTTCCTGATTGAATAGGACAACACGCCAGCGTGCGATAGGCACTAGGACAAAAAACTTTCTCTTAATTGCCCTATTACGCACTGTTAATTGCCCCACTACGCTTAATGTGCAAAAATGAAATCCTCCATTCCTTCCATTTTCTTTTATGTGTTTGTACATATTTATTCATATCTTAATCGCAGCAGGTAAATTTAAAAATAAATTTATAGACAATGAAAACAGAAACCAAACTATTTACAAATTTGAAAAAACATAATCATCTTATAATGATACTTCTAACGGAATTTTCGTAATCGCTATTTCTGTTAGAAACATTACATCTTTTATCTGTAGTGAAATGGTATCATTTTCGTTTTCGTGTTTACGATTTTGTTTGAAAGAAAATGCTGTTTGATTTAGGATTAATTTATTTTTCCTACACTGAGGGTGACGCTAAATCTGCTTTTTCCACCAAACTGTGTCTGGACGTCTATTACGCCCGAGGCAGAAGACAAGGAGAATATAAATGGAAGAATAAAAACCCAAAGATTGAGTTTTTTTCTATTGCTGTGCTTACGAACTAAAGAAAAAAAGATTAACACATGCATTTTTCAACAACCGATTTTACGTAGACAGCTTTTTCTTTTTAAAAATATATTTCGTACTGATGGAGAACATGAAAGAAAAAAAAATTGAAGAATCCACGACTTGAAATAAAAAGTAAAGAAATAATTTTTGCAGCAGTATGTTGCTGGAGACAGTACATTTTTAATACCTGATGAATTCGGCGCTTTCTTTTTGGTGTTTACTTGTACAATGTTTTTCGTTGCGCATACATCTATTGTACAAAATAAAAATTCCGAATCCTTGTGTGGATTTTTTTTTTTTTTTTTTGTCAAAGTGAGTTCTTTACTGATTGAATTTTCTGAAAAGGATTCCGAGTCATTTTACTCTTGTCACAGTTTATTTTATTTTTTATTTCTCGACTTGTCAATACTGAATGAAACCAGTGTTTTTAAAAGAGGGATGAACCTTCTGAAAAGGAAAAATAAATGTATGTGAGAAAAAGTAGTTCACTTTGACATATTACTGAAGGCTTACACTTTGTAAAAGGTTTTCTATGTGTAGTATAGGTAGGTCTTATGTACCACTTGTGTTTCCAGAGAACAATCACATCGACGAGAGATGAGTGAAGAATATTGTCTTCCGGAAAAGACTTTTAGGGTGGCTGTCCCACATTTGCATATTGTAGAGAAAAATTCCACCAAGCAGCTTGACTATCGACGCGAAACCTTTTACATACTTCGTCACGATTTCTATCGAGTCCACTCGATCCTAAAAAGATGACTAGAATAATGACGTCATAGGATTCGAACCTAAATCCTTCTTGCTACTGTTTTTCGCTTACAGTTATCTCTTCAACTCAATCGAATGTCATCCTTCCTGTACGCTAACTTCGCTTACGTGTCGTAAGGATGAAAACCTAGAAAAATCCCACCAGGCAGCATGATTGCCGATGCGAGATATCTTAGAAAACACAAAAGCCATTGAGTCTCCCTATTTCGGAAAGCAGAAATTGCAACAATCCCGCTAATAAATTCGAATGCCAGCACTTCTACGTGCTACGTACGTACTTTGTTGCAGGTATTAGTTCAGAAACGAGAGGATTTGGAGTGAATAAAAATAATATATGGAAGTGTCTTTCATCACCAAACAGAAGGGAAATTTTTCAGGTTTATTTGGAGGGAATTTTCCTTTTTTTCGATTATGATCATGATCATCAGTGGCGCCATAACCCCATGGTGGGCCAAGGCCATCTGCCAGCTGGAAGATTTCTAGAAGGTGAATTATATTTTTTATGGGTTAGGGTTGTCAGCCCTACGCCCAACGCTCTACTGCCATATTGGACTGGGAACTACGGTTAAAAGTGGATTCCGAATCATTAGAACCATTCCATGGTACCCGCCTGGAATAGAACATGTGGTACTGAGCGCCAAAGCAATTATCACTTGTCCATCAGGCCCCAAAGGCAACGAAATTGTTAAGTACAAAATATTCTATGTTTTGAATTTCATGTTTGTTATGTGATTTTTTCTATTACAGTAATAAAAATTAATAAAAATAAACTTGTTTTTTACGTTTAGAACACCACTGTACATCAAATTATTGTTCCTTAAATTTTCTTACTTTTACTACAACTGATATATTGCAGTAAACTTCTTTTCTGTATTTGTACATATTTATACATATTTAAATTGTAAAAACAGAAACCAAACTATTTACAAATTTTAAAAACATAATCATTGTATAATTATACTTTGAAAAGGTTTTACTGTTAGAAATATTATATCTTTCATCTGGAGTGAAATGTTATCATTTTCGTTTTTCGTGTTTGCGATTTTGTTTGAAAGAAAATGCTATTTGATTTAGGATTAATTTATTTTTCTACGCAGAGTGGGGCGCTAAATCTGCTTTTTTCTACAAAAATGTGTCTGAACGTTTATTTTGCCCGAGGCAGAAGACAAGGAGAATATAAATGGAAGAATAAAAACTTAAAGATTGAGTTTTTTCAACTGCAGTGCTTACGAACTGAGAAAAAAAAATTAACGCACGCATTTTTCGTCAGCCGATTTTACGTAGACAGTTTTTCTTTTTTTGTACTTTCAAAATGTATTTCGTACTTATGTAGAATGCAAAAGAAAAAAAATTGGAAATCCACGACTTGAAATAAAAAGTAAATAAATAATTTTTACAACAATATATTGCTGGCGACAGCACTTTTTTAATACCTGATGAATTCGGCGCTTTCTTTTTGGTGTTTACTTGTACAATGTTTTTCGTTGCGCATACGTCTATTGTATAATTCCGAAGTCCGAAGTTCCGAATAATTGTGTGGTTTTTTTTTAATATTTCTTTTTTGATCAAAGTGAGTTCTTTACTTTCTGAAAAAGAATTCCGAGTAATTTTACTCTTATCACAGTTTATTTTTTTTTTTTTATTTCTCGACTTGTCAACACTGAATGAAACCAGTGTTTTTAAAAGAGGGATGAATCTTCTGAAAAGTAAAAATAAATACATGTGACAAAAAGTAGTTCACTTTGGCATATTATTGAAGTCTTACGTTTGTAAAAGGTTTTTGTGTGTAACGTCGGTGGGCCTTATGTACCACTTATGCATTCTGTAAACAAACACATCGACGAGAGGGGAACAGTGCCTAAATTTTATGGGTAAATGTCCCATGTTTGCATATTGTATAGAAGAATCCTATCAGGCAGTTTGACTACCTATGCGAGAGGCTTTTACATATATTGTCAAAATTTTTATCGAGTCTATTTGATCCTAAAAAAAGGCTAGAATAATGACTCCATTGGAATACCACAAACGCCATCGAATATTCTTGTTTCGGAAAGTATAATTCCGAAATTATACTTTCGCAAAAAAAAATAAAAGAAGCTGTAACTACAACAATGCCATTGC
>BPLQ01011073.1:0-168713 GCA_021605075.1 Caerostris darwini | reverse complement strand
TTTGAATGATTCTTCGTGGCTTTATATCGTTCCACACCCATATCGTTCCACAACCACCATATTCACCTGATTTAGCATCGTGCTACTTCTGGCTATTCCCTAAACTCAAAAAGACCACTCCGGAGACACCGTTTTGAGTCGATTGAAGAGACATTTCAAAAATCTCCGGAATCAGTTTCAGCATCTCACAAAACCAAGCGTAACTCTAGCACTAATGAATATTTTGACTTAAAATTTTACACAGATATCAAGAACAGTACCAACAACCTAAAAAAGGAAAAAAAATTTAAATACCATATGCCCGGGAAATTTAAATTGATTGTCTTACTTTTTGGACACAGTAGAACTCTAGAATTCCCAGTCTATAGATCTTAAAACATGCCACTGTTTCTGGTTTTCCTCCAAAGAAGTTTACAGCAATGCATCAAGTTAAGACAAGTTTGTAATCTACGAGAAAAAATAATGCAACTTACTGTAAATAATAGCACACTAGAAACCAGGATTCCGTGTTCGAAAAAGAAATGTTTTAAGGCATCATTATTTTTATTATTTCTTCACATTATATTGTGTAATAATAATAAAATAAATTTATATTTCTAAAAAATTTAATTTTGATATTATGTAAGAATAGCGCTCTGGCGCTCGGTACCACAGGTTTCGGGTTCGAGTCCCAGCGGTGTCATGAATGTTTGCAGGGGTTCGGAATCCACTTTAAGCCGCAGGTTCCGGTCTCATATGACTGTTGAGAGTTGGGCGTAGAGCTGACACCCTTACCCCGTAAAAAGAAAAACATCTCTCGCACACTAGAAATCAGGATAATAGCGCACTAGAAATCAGAATTGCTGTTACGTATTTCGTGTTCGGGAAATAAATGTTTTAAAATATTATTATTTTAATTATTTATTCACACTATATTGTTTAATAATATTAAAATAAATTTATGTTTCAAGGGAATTTAGTTTTGAAATTATGTAAGAATAGCATTAATATATCTTTATAGCATATTATTTATAAGTAGAAATAAATAATATGCATAAAAATACTGATATCATGCAAAAGTGGCAAAGCATAAAAGGTTTTTTTAAATCATTCACAATTGTTTATAAAATTTCTATGTTTTGAAAAATTCTTGCACATTTGATGGTTTCATTTTCTTTCCTAGAAATCGAAATATATTATCATAGTTTAAATGCTTATTATAATTTTTCACAATTGCGTATAAAATTTCTGTTTCGAAAAATTCTTGTACATTTCACGGTTTCTTTTTCTTGCCTAGAAATCGAAGTATCATAGTTATTATTATAATTATTATAATTTTTTCATAATTGTGTATAAAATTTCTGTTTTGAAAAATTCTTGCACATTTGATAGTTTCATTTTCTTTCTTAGAAATGGAAATATCACAGTTAACATAGTTATTATAATAAAAATAAATAAATATTAAAAAATTTATAAATTGCATTTCTTTTACAATAATTTTTAAAATTCATCGTATTATGCTTCTTAAATTTATACCTGAAATAAAAAATAAAATTTTTTTTTTCCTTAAAAATAACGAAAAGAGTAATGTTTTTTAGAACTGAGGATGTGGGCTTTTTAAAATTCATTAATTTATGAATATCAAAATGGACCTTAAGCAGTATAGTTTATAATGCATTAAACCAGAATCCTACAGACTTGCTATGGTAGATGTAATGTTACAGGTCCCCTGTAGGGGCCTTCGGATGACAATTAATCCTGTATATATCTGTCGTTCCTGTTTATGCCGGGTATGGACACGATAAATCTGTTGTTCGGAATCTATTTCCGTTGAGCTCACGGGAGGGAGTGGAAGAATCAAGGCAAACATTCCAGATGCTACCCTTGGGACTATTCATTCAAAATTGTGGTGGCATCATTTTACTCATATTATTTTTAAAATTGTGAATGGATTCTGGCAACACTTCCTAGTTACAGGCGGGGTTGAATCTAGACAGTAGACAGTAGACAGAGACAGTAATGACGATTGAAGTTTTTTGCAGTGGTAGTAGTACAAATCGGCTTTTTCAGCTGCAAATGATCCATATTAAATGGCCGATAAATGAAAGCAACAGCAGCTTAACTATCAAATCTGTTATAAGACTGATTTGATTGGAATTTTAAACTATTATTTTTATAATAGTTGCTAATTCCATTTTTATTGTTGTTATGCAGACAATATGGATTTAACTCGCTTTTTAAGTAAATGATAAAATAATCTAAGAACTTGGATTACATCAGGACCTTTGAGAGGAAAATTTTGAGAAAATTGTTTGGACAAGGAGTTGACAATAATAACATATATGGTTTAGAAAACCAAACAAAGAAATTGAACACCTAATAAAAAATAGAGACATTGTGAGATACATGAAATCAAAAAGATTTCGCTGGCTCGGACATGAGGGGAACATCATTAAAAGGATTATGTTATATAAATTGTTCAACAATAGGAAGAGACGAAGACCAAGGGAAAGGTGGATTGATAGAAAAAAACATTTCTCTTATATAAGATATTTAGCAGGGTATAAATTTAGGAATAAATACCGTCAGTGGCGAAGTTTGTAGATCACTGGAAAAAAATTTCTTTTTCTGATTCTTTTTTCATTCTGGGTTCTAGTCTGAGTCAAGGATGGAACAAAAAGGAAAATGAAACATGTGAATAAATTAGTGAGAGAGATGGAAAGTGTGTATGTGAGAGAGATAATTTTTTCTAATTTAAAAAAAAAATGAATGAAAATTATTTATAAAGGACTTTCTGCAATATAGTGAAAAAAGAAATTTGTCTAGCAATGGCAAAATTGGTAGAGCATCGGCGTACAATCTTCGGATCGAATCTCGTCGAAGCATAAAATTTTTTTTTTTTTTTTTTCAAATAAAAAGTAACTGAAATAAAATTTTTCTTTGTTGACCTAAGTAGGAATTAACTTAAATTTTTTTTTTTATATATTACTTGTTTTTCTAATAAAACTTACCAAACCTAAAAAAAATAAAATTTCTGTAACAGAGCAACGCCTAATTTATAAACTTTTATAATCTATGAGATAAATTCAAACATTTACGACCCAGTATCTGTCTGCCCATGATGGCAGTGGTTTAAGCTATTTGCGGGATTATCATTAGAGGTGAGGGTTATGGAACACGCACACCTATTTTTAGAGCGGAAACTGATAACTGTGCTGAGTTTTAAAAGTTGATCAAATGCCAATAACATCCGCTTGGCTTTTCCTTCCTTTTTTTTTATTTAAAGAAACTGCACATTGCATTTAATACACAAGCATTTCTAGCTAACCGACATCCAAAAAATAAATAGAACTCCATCGACTGGTTTGTGAATCTCTAAAATAATTGATTATCTCTTGTGAATAATAATAATCTGATCTAAATTGCATAAACTTTGTATTAAATTATGATGTGAATGGGATTTCTGAAGAAAAACGTGTAAAAGCATTATTTTTAGTAGCGGTAGTTAAAACCATAAGTAATGGTAGTCAAAACCGTAATATAACAAACCAAATAAAATGAAAAAAAATATTTAATCATATATTATATATTCATCGTAATGTAAATAAGTCATATAGTTTAATTATAATAATTTAAAAATTTTTGATATTTCAAAAATTTGAATAAATTGTTATTTACGATGAAATATAAACACTGCGTTACGTTGTTGTTTGTTTTCAATGTCTTTTTGGCTATTTTGCATTTGTATTAAAGAGAAATATGATGATTATCTCCCCATAGGACACTTATGCTTAATATGATAAATAAATAAAAATTAAAAAAAAAAAAGCCGTTAAATTGCGTATTTTGTTCTTGATCTATTCCAGCACACGTCAGAATCAACAATAAAACAAAATTTTTTTTTTTTTTTGCAACGAAAATGAAAACAAACTTCATAATTTTTTTTATAATTTGCTTATGCGAAACCTTGTAAAAATTTATTATAATTGTATTTTCAATAATACAAATATTGATATCTTAAAGAAAACATTTATGTCTTAAATTTTGTGTAGTCCTTTGCTGCTACCTTAGTAGAAGTAGCTGTAAAAGACAAATCAAAAACTAACTAAAATTTTAAATGTTAAAAAAAATTATTAGTGTTCATAGCAAATTAAACTATAGAATAAAAAATTATTAATATTATTTATATTGTTGACAATTGCAATTTTTTCTTCCTATTATTGCTCAAATCAAGAGTTTCTGTCAAATAAGTGTAATTTTGATTACCATTACAACTGCAAGGTTTATAAAGAAAAAAAAAAATGCGACTAACAGTACAGTACATACTTCAAGAGAAATAGGTACACAGGTCGAGATACATAAAGTGGAGATACAATGCATAGGTCGAGAAATGCAGCAGTTCAAACACTAAACTATCCATTACTCTATTATTATAAATCCTGAGGTTGAAACTTCAAATATTATATTTCCTCTCACAAATACTGAAAATAAAAATAAAAAAACCTTGATAAACAGAAATGCAATAAGGGAATAACCCTAACCACAACGGTGTGGTATCTAAATAAAAATTATTCCAGTCATCAAACTTTTTTTTATCTTTCATCATTTCACTAGATTTTTGAGGATACGCAAAGATGCGATATCCCCATCTCTTAAATACCCCCTTACCCCCTTTCCTTCTGGTCTGTTAAAGAATTTTCTGCTCATGACAATCTGGTGCGCACATTTCAACACAAGCAGATCCCCCCATCCGTCCT
Organism: Caerostris darwini; assembly: GCA_021605075.1. Lineage (NCBI taxonomy): Eukaryota > Metazoa > Arthropoda > Arachnida > Araneae > Araneidae > Caerostris > Caerostris darwini. The sequence goes on along the minus strand of BPLQ01011073.1, from coordinate 163,977 downwards.
GGTAAAGAAAAAAAAAAAAAAAAGAAGAGAAACTCCACACCGCATTCTCATTTCATTACTCACGACTGCGAATAAAATAAACTAAAATATTACACGACGGACGTTGTCGCATAAAACAAGAGGCAACTGTGAAAGACAGATCCAATTTTTACCGCGTTTCCTGTCTGTCGGAATCAGCTCCCCCTCTTTCTCTGATCCCCCCTCCCAACAGACCGTTCGACGACCGGATGTTATCAAGAAGACTTCATCTTATTTTAGACATCCGCCACAAGAACTCTTCTTCCACAGCAAAGCATCTCTCGGTTTTTCGAGGAGGAACTGGAAAGAAGTTGGGAAATGGGATTTTCCTGAGGACTTCAAAATGGGGGACTTTTCTCTTGGAGTGTGTTGCTCTGACTTGCTTTCTAATTTGACCTTTTCTTTTACTTGTATTTATGAGGGAAGCTTGGATATATCCTGGAGAGGGTCACATTTTTTAAAGTGTAGGAAAGTTTTACTACTGTGCCCAAAAAGTAAGGCCAATTATTATTTTTTTTTTCAAAAACTCTTTATTTATTCTTCCAAAATTATTTCATCGCCTTCAAAGTAATCCCTCCGGACACAATGCACTTATGCCAACTTTTTTTTCCAATACTCAATACCATGCTAAAAGGACTCTTCGTCTTCAACACGTTCTCTACCTTTTTTCAACTGTTTATACCCCTTCTTCGTTATACCACTTCTTCTCCATTTCTTTCCGATATAGGATTGCTCACCGAATGCCTTCTGCAACATTCTTTACATTATCGCAAACAAAATTGAATGCAAGTTCCTTGCTCAATTAATTCAGACATTTAAAAAATCGCCGGAATCCGTTTTAGCGTCTCACAAAGCCATGCGTAACTCAAACATTAATGAATATTTTGACGTCAAATTTCTCAGAGATGTCAAGAACAGTGCCAGCAACCTAAAAAAGAAAAAAAAAATGAAATTCCATAAGCCCCGGGAATTTTAAATTGAAAATGGATCTTACTTTTTGGACACAGTAGTACTTCGTTTTATCCATTTTGCATCGACAACAATTCAGAAAGTTCAAAAATTAGTTGAACAATGTTCAGTTGCTTTTGATTTGGCTACAAAGACTTTGCATCTAAACATAAACCACGAAAAATGCGAAATATATGCTTTCCACAAGATACACCCAATGTTACCTTATTATTACTAGTTATTCACCTAATTTTACCTTAGGTACTTACACTTTCGAATCTGTATTTTGTTTTAAATACTTAGGATCAGAAATGAATTGTCAAAATAATATCTTACCTAAAATAAAAAAAAGAGAGTTATGTCTGCCTTATGATGTCTTAACCTATAAGGCCTTTTATAGGTTAAGACATCTGTTTAAACCCCAGTTTCATAAGCAGGAAGACTTAAGTCTTGTTATATAGAACCTTTATTAAACCTATTTTAGTCTATGGCTTCGCAACTTGGACTTTAGCAAGATCTGAGGAGGCCCATTTTATAGATGAGCGGAAGATTTTAAGAGCTATTCTTGGAGTGGTAGGGAAAGTAATTGTTGGAGAAGACTTTACAACGCAGAAATATATAAATGTTTTGCTGCTCTGGCTTTCTTTCTAATTTGACCTTTTCCTTTATTTATATTTATGAGGGAGGATATATCCTGTAGCAGGACACATTTTTTAAAGTGAAGAAAAGTTTTACTTTGTTTTAACCATGTTGCATCGACAACAGTTCAGAAATTAGTTCAACAATGTTCAGATGCTTTTGATTTGGCTGCAAAGGCTATGCATCTAAACATAAGCCACGAAAAAAAAAAGCTAATATATGCTTTCCCCAAGAAATATTTGTCAGGGTACATCCAATGTTACTTTAGGCACTTAACAATTTTGAATCTGTACTCAGTTCAGACTTAGGATCAGAAATTAATTGTCAAAATAATATCCTACGTGAAATAAAAAAGACAATTGTGTTTGCCAATGAGGCCTTTTATGGGTTAAGAAATTTGTTTAAATCACAATTCTTATGCAGAAAAACGAAATTATTGTTATGTAATTATATTAGACCCATATTAAAACTATTTTGGTCTATGGCTCTGAAACTTTGCAAGATCCGACGAGGCCCATTTGGGTATATTTGACCAGAAAATTTTAAGGGCTGTCCTTGGAATTGTTAGGAAAAGGGATTGTTGGAGAAGATGGTACAACGCAGAAATTAATAAATACTACAAAGAACCAGATATTGTAAAATTTATTAAGATCAATAGATTAAACTGGGTTGCTCATGCATTTAGAATGAATGATTTAAACCCTGTAAAAAAGGCTCGTTTTGTCAAAGCCACAGGGACAAAGAGAAAGAGGCCGACCCACGGATAGACGCAGTTGAAAAAGATTTTGCTGTACTAAAAGTTAAGAATTGGAAGACCAACGACACCCAGAGGAATGCATGCAAATCTCTTCAAAAGTAAGCCAAGGCCGACTCTGGGCTGTTGTGCTATTCATGATGATGATGATGATGAATAACATGACCATGTGACTGTTGGACATTCACGGTTTAAAAACGAATGAATAGATTTCATACATTTAAAGCACACCTATTCTGAACATTTATCACAAACGTAGCAAATTTACTTTGCACAATTTTCTTGATATATTAAATCAATTATGATTTGCATTATTGAAAATAGTATTTCATCTCGACCTTCGATTATTTACAACCGTTGTTACTACTTAGAATAAAATACTATGGTTGACATCCAAACAGCTTTTTAATTTTTATAGTTGAGGAATTTTTTATTTATTAATTATCCAACGATTAAAAATTTTTTTCAATTAATCCAGTAATAGAAATAAATATAGATAGATAAGTCAGTGTCTCGAAGAAGTTAGAATTGTGAAGTGAAAGGACAAGTGAAAGAAACAGCTTTCAGAAATTTGTCTAATGCTAAATCTTACCTCATACTGGAATTATATAATCTCAGAATTATATAATCTCCAGTATTTTTATATAATCACCAGAATTCTCCTTCGACTGTTATGAGCATATCTGGATGGAAATGGAAATTGGTAGAACTTAGATTTTGCTGCAGACTTAAGAATCATCGTCTTCTGCTATTTGTTGACATGCTTTTTAACTTTCCTTTTTTCTTTATTTAGGATGAAGTTTCATTTAATTTCATTTTTTAAAAAGAATAAAAAATTATTTTGTTTTGATAATTTATATCAATAGCAAACTGAAAACATTACATACATGAATTTGGTTAATTACGAAAGAAAAAGTTTCATATATTCAGGACATATTGGTTCTTCATTCATTATCATTTCAAAGATGAAAATTTTAAAATGAAAAAAAATTTAAATTGCCTTTTATTATTAAAATTATTTTTAATTGCGATTTATATTGACAACGACTTTAGCAGTCGTAAAAGATTTAGGAAAGCAATAACAGTAGAAAATAAAATGTCCACATATGGGGCTGTTCAGTATTATTGTTAAATTACCGATTAAAAAATTTCATGCAATTAAAGGTTCAGGTTCATACATTTTTGGCAAAAGCAGCAATTTTGTCCTGCATTGTTTTTGTCATATCTTGAAGGACTTTTGAGTTTAGTTTATTTATGGTAACTAATACATAACATTAAAACAATTGCAGAACAATATCATTGCATATAATAAAATATTTTCAGTGCTGAATTGCGATGAGCTCTTTGTTTAGAGGGATATTGCGAAATTTCTTTTTACATTTAATGAAAAAAAAAAAAAATGAACACATATGTGTCTGCTTTTGTGAAGAAACTGAAACAGTCATGAGGTTAGTAAATAGAAAAAAACACCCAAATGCTTTAAAAAATGGTCCATATTTTAAAATTTTATCACTAAAAATTATCATACACTTTAACATTATAACAAACTACTAACTTGTCATTGTGCCAACTCCATTGTTTCTACTGTAAAAACTGCTGACTTGCTTACGTGCCAAACTGACATTTTAACAGGGAATCCTGGGATGGCAGAAGACTTTCTTGTGATTTAATCACCTGCTTGTAACTGACAGAAGTCGTTCGTCACAACCTATCGCGTGCTTCTGTCAATACAGTGAGAATTTAAAAGAATGACTTTAGTGTACATAGGGATAGTGTGAGCAAAATTGCAATGCTAAATGTTAATTCTTTTTTTTATTTTAAATGTACTAAATAAAAATATTTTACATTATCCTGCAACAAACCATCCTGCTTAATGCCATTGAGTCAAAATATAAATTTTTAAAGACATCTCACTTTAGATAATTGCCACTATAAGTGCTTTTCCTTAATAGGATTGCTGTATCACTAATTAAGAGATGAAATTTTCTTATGTATTTCCTAAGGGATTTTTTTTTTTCAATTGTTGTTTTTTTCCCTATGTTTATAGCACAATTGAAGAGAAAGTGAAATTTCGATTTAAATATATAAATGCACGCATACATACGTATATGTATATATATATATCTTTATATATATAATTCTTCTGTACATGTGTTTTCACTGAACTCCTCCTAAACAGCTTAACAGATTTTGATGAAATTTTTTGTGTGTGTTTGACAAAACACGGAGAATGTTTTTATGCTATTCCCTTTGCTGTAAGTCGCCACCAGATGGTGCTAAAGTATATCAACTTCTGTACCGTTGAACCAATCGCTATGAAAATTGGTAAAAATATGTATTCGAGTATGGAAAATATGTTCGCGTATCCCCTTTATTGTTACTTGCCACCAGGTCTTTCGTCCTTTCACTTTCATCTTACTTACCTTTCAAACGATATCCATGAAAATTAGTATGCACATATATTGGAATGTGGAGAATATATTTGCGATATGTAATTTTCTACAATGCTTTTTTTTTTTTTGGCAGGACAACGTATGCCAGGTTCTGCTAGTATATATATATATAAATCATACTTATAGTATATCACTTATACATGACACAAAGAAATTACTTCTTTCCAGGAAGATTTTGAAGGAAAAACTTGCATTTGCTTAGAGTTTGTTGGAAAAAGCTATAAAACTCCTCAGAAAAGTTTGATGCGAGGTATTATTACATACTGCTGCAGTCATCCTTAAATTTTCTGAACAAATGCTACTTGCGGGCTCAAACTGCTTCTCAATGCTTACACTAGGATAGACGATTTACAAGTTGGATCTATAAAAGTATTTGTTGCTAAACCAAAATATTTATAAAGTAATTTCAAATAGGAAAAAGTAAGTCTATAAAAATACGAGGGTCAGTCTAATGAAAACTTTGAATGTTTCTAAAAATTTCGAAATTATACCATACTGTCTTGTAAGCTGGCAATATTGTTGCTAGTAGGATAAGAATTGTTCTGTAGGCGGAAGAAAGGGTAAAAGAGGAACAAAAGGTTTTTAATGTGTTAGTATAAAGATTATTGCCTGATGAAGAAATGTATCAGAAAATATGAGATATTAATAATAAAAAACAATATTCTGTTAAAAGATTTTTCATAATTTTAAAACATATCGAAATTAATATTTAAATAAAGTCTCACTGTGATGGTGCATGCTTGTGTTGTTTCTTATCCCACTTGGCTGGCCAAGCCCACAAGCCCATATGGACTCATGATTGAAGGGGAAGGAAGCAGCTTCTGTTGTGATGGAGCACCCGTAGGTAGAAGCCTGACTTTTGCTCCGTGACGCTCTTACAGTCATAGGAGACCGGGACCTACGGCTTAAAGTGGATTCCGAACCACTACAAACATCCATGGCACCGCCGGGATTCGAACCCGGAACCTGTGACACCGAGCGCCAGAGCGCTAGACACTCGGCCATTCAGGTCCCAATTTGCCAACGGCACGCAGTGTTCCCAGGTGGTCACCCACCCAAGTACTGACCGCGCCCAATGATGCTTAACTTCGGTGATCTAACGAGAACCGGTATATTCAGCATGGTACGGCCGTTGGCTTTGCATGCTTGTTATAACAGTAAATGAATGAGGGAGAAGGCATTTCAAAAATAGGATGACAACTGTGAAAGATGCTCTTCATTCCGGTCAAAAATATCATGTTGTGAAGCTTAAGAGCATTGGTGGTGTTAAAAAAAATAAAAATAAAAAGATGGATATAGCCACCAAGGGTAGTTGATGAGTGATTGAAATAATTACAAATTTGTTACAATTAGATCCAGGGACCTGACGGACGAGTGGCTAGCGCTCGGTACCACTGGTTTCGGGTTCGAGTCTCGGCAGTGCCATGGATATTTGCAGGGGTGGGGAATCCACTTTAAACCGTAGGTCCCGGTCTAATATGATCATAGAGTGTTGTGGGAGTAGTGTTACTCGCGTCCGTAGCATCTCTTCAAGCTATATGTGTCCCCTGGGTAGTGTTAAATGAGTAACAGCTGTGCAGCCCTTGCTTAAGGCATAAAGAGGAACTGTCTCATTTATTGCCAGCTGCATTAGAACAACAATTAGATGAAAAGGTACACAAGTAGTAAGAAGAAATACTCTATAATGCGAATAAGTATAAGTGTGTAAATGTACATGAAACGGTACAAGGTAACGAGTAAACGAGTAGTAATTGATTGATCATTTAACCAAAGACATTGCAACTTCGCAGAACTCGTTTTTAGCATAAGGAAAATTATGCAGAAATAAATAATGCACAAATGTTTCTCATTTGCTCAATAAATATTTCTAAAAAAAAACATTTTTATGTGTTTCATTTGGCTAACCTTTTAAATCACAAATGACATGGAGAAGTTTGCTAATAACATAGAAAAATTAGATGGAAAATTACAAACAAAAGCATCCTTTTATTTTAATAAATATTTTATAACTACGAAATAATGTAAATTAATATTTTTATTTATTAGAATTTTTGAATGCCTCAATAGAAAAATTAAATGGATATAAATACGCATTTGCAATGTTACCAACTTTATTAAATTTATCTTTATAGTAATCAAAATGAAAATCTTCTCCATTTGAAGTATAAAGCTTAAATTAAGTTGCCTTACACCACTGAAGTAATATACTTGTAAATCAAAAATCGTCCTTAAAGCTGAGGAAGGCGTAGTAATTTATTTTCAGCAAGAGTAGACATATAATAAGATTTTGATGCATATAAATTTGCCTACAAAATGAGACTTCACAACTTTCGTTATTAAAAGTTGCTGTCTAGTCTCGGTTATGAGTTATTTCTATACTTGTGATATAATTTATGCTTTCAAAAATTTCAATGTCTTAAGATTCTATGAGCAGTGAATTTAATAACTACGACAAACTGGAAAGATTCAAATCAGGCCAAATTCTCGTGAAGGAGAATTTTGTCTTCCAAGACTTGGAATTTGAATAAAGGAGATTTTGTGGCCCTTAGAATTTGCGTGTGATGGTTAATTAGGAACAACTTCATGACATTTCTTTAAAGATAAATTATTGCAAAATTTAATTTGGGATAAAAATTGATTGGAAAAGGATGCAATTTTATAAAACTGAAAAAAAAAATAATAATAAAGTTGTAACCGTGTTTCCTCCTACATACTGGCAAGAGCACCCCCTGTGGCGTTCACGAGAAAAGATCAGTCCGCCACAACACTCTCCAGAGGAAGTACGGCACAACCTGAAAAAAAAAATAAATAAATAATAATAAAATAAATAAATAATAAAAAATAATAATATAAATAATAAAAATAATATAAAATAAAAAATAATGTAAAAAATAATCCAATATATAAAAAAAAAAAAATCCGCTCCCGCTGAGAAATGTTTAGTTTATAATCTCCCATCTTTAAAGGAAAATATTTAGCGCAAACCTGCGTATCAATTGGCCTACAGACTCTCAGCCGGAGCGGCCTGATAGCTAATTAATTGGCTAACGCTCTAGCATTTGGTACCACAGGCTTCAGATTCGAATCCTAGCCGTGGCATGGATGTTTGTTAGTGATTCGAATCTATATTAATCTATAGGTCCCTGTCTAATTAGTCCAAAACGTGCGCAAAATGACCGTAGAGCGATAAACCAAATCTCACCCGGTGTGGAAGTATATTTCTCTCACCATTTATCCCAGTTTCGGGTTTTCGACTTAGAAGTGGAGTCCTTTCACAAATCTACATTTATCTGTGTTTAAATATGTACATATTGTTATGTCTCTAATTGCATGTGGGTGGTATTTGTGCGTGTATAAATAAAGTTGTGAATTTCAGAATTTGTGCCTCGACTCTCTCAACCCAACCACACCCAGTTGTAGTCTGATTACCCATCCTGCACAGTACAAAGTAATTAAAAAGGTTTAATAATTTATAATGGAATTTATATAGATAATTATATATATATATATATATTAAATTTCAAGAGCTAATAAGGAAAATATTCAGTACAATTTCGATTGCATTAATTAAATAACATTTATTTATTTATTTTTTGAATAAACGTATATAACTGAATAATATGTATAAAAAAATTACTAAATTTAATTTATTTTTTTTTAAATTAGCTACTTATTCAATTCCTTCCATTAGCTCACACTCTCCCTATATATATATCTTGTTCAAATTTTCAATCGTTCATAAAATACTTTTTATTCATCCACTCAAATTCAAATACATTTTTTTTTAACTTGCAGTGGATGACACTTGGAGTTTAATACAGTTTCGTCAAATATTAATTCATTAATTAAATTTAATTAATTAATTTTGGTTTTTTTAGATTTAAGTTGCACATATCTACCAATAGATGGCGCCAGATAAACCTAAAAAAATTATGTATAAAGGACTTTCTGCAATATAGTGATAAAAAAAGTAGGAATTGACTTACAAATATTTTTTTTTATATTACTTGTTTTAAACCGTTTTGCAAAGAGGAATGAAAAGAAATAATTTGCAAGTTTGAGAAAATAAATTTTTTTAAAAATAATTTTCTACTTATTTTATTCTAGAGTATGTTACGACTACAGTTGGTGTAGTTTAACAATTTTAATACTATGAATTAAAATTAAAAGCCCCCTTATATTATACAGAAATTACAGCGATGGTATAATCGTTAAGAATAGTGCAATGTTGAGAAAGTTAACTATGAGACAAATACAATTTTAGAGCACAGCAACTTACTGAAGGAACAATGAACGTTTGCAATTAGTTGTGCACCATCTATTCAACTTTTGATGAATATATGACATATAAATAAAAGGAGACAAAAAAAGAAAGCTATTTAAAGCAAACGTTGCAACTGTCAGATGATTAAATCATTGTATCAGGCATAATATGGATTCCTATTATTAAAGTGACAACGGCATAACTCATATTTTAATTAAGAACAACCACACGACAATATTTCTTAAAGATTTCTTTTACAAAGATATAAAATTTCATTTTAAAGTGAAGCAATAACTATTTGAATTTGTTAATTAATAAAAAAAATAAAATATTTCAGAGCCATAAGCAGTAAGAATTCATAAAAGAAGTGCTAGTAACAAAAAGATAATTTTGATAAATTGAGGGAAAGTTTCGAAAACATTTCATTAGTATTTAAAAATTCAGTTTTGTAATTTATTGTTAGGATGGTTTTTTAAAAGTTTTTAGGTGGTTTTTTTTTTTTTTAATTCTTTATAATAACATGAATTAAATTTTACTTTTAATTTTTACAAATTTATCCTTTTATATACTTATTCAAGAATAAAGATTATGTTTCTTAATCTGTACTATGATTTTATTCATTTTAATTAATTAAATTAATAAATCTCAGGTACTAATAACTACAGCATAAGGCTAGAAAATATTTTTGGGAGAGATTTTTATATATGAAATATATATTAGGTTGGGGAAAAATAAATCCATTATTTTTTCGATAGATGGCTGTAGTGATCGATATCACGTAAAGTATCAATTAAACAATTTCAGATTTATGCTCGTTAGAAAGGTGGCACTTCGTACTAAAATAATTCTTATTCTGTTTTTTTGTTTGGTCCATTCAGTTGGGAGTTACAGGGTGTTAAAAATGGAAGTGAACAAAGAGAAAATTCGGTACATTTTACAGTTTTTCTTTGACAAAGGCGAAAATGCAAGCCAGGCGGCTAAAATTGTGAATGGTGTTTATGGTTCCGATACTGTAACAGCCAATTATGTGCAATTTTGGTTTCGTAGATTCCGTTCAGGAATTTTTGATGTTAAAGATGCACCTCGCACAGGTAGGCCGGTCGTCGAAAATGTCGATAAAATCGGAGAAATGATCGAAGTTGACCGGCATGTTAGCAGTCGTAACATCGCCCAGGAGCTAAAAATCGACCATAAAACAGTTTTAAACCATTTACACAAAGCTGGATTCAAAAAGAAGCTCGATGTTTGGGTGCCACACCAATTAACAGAAAAAAACATGATGGATCGAATTTCCATCTGCGAAGCCTTGACCAAATGGAATGAGATAAACCCATTTCTTAAACGGATGGTGACTGGAGATGAGAAATGGATCACATACGATAACCCTGTGCGAAAACGATCGTGGTCAAAGAGCGGTGAAGCACCTCAAACGGTGGCCAAACCATGACTAACGGCCAGGAAGGTTCTGTTATGCATTTGGTGGGACTGGAAGGGGATTATTTATTATGAGTTGCTTCCATATGGCCAAACGCTAAATTCTGATCTCTACTGTCAACAACTGGACCGTTTGAAGATAGCGATTGACCAGAAACTGAAAGAATTGGCCAACAGGAGAGGTGTCGTGTTCCACCAGGACAACGCTAGGCCACACACATCTACAGTGACTCGCCAGAAACTTCGGGAGCTTGGTTGGGAAGTTTTAATGCATCCGCCATACAGTCCGGACTTGGCACCAAGCGATTATCATCTTTTTCTTGCATTGCAAAATTTCTTCAATGATAAGAAATTGGCATCTAGGGAGGATTGTGAAAATCGACTACTAGAGTTTTTTGCAAATAGAGACCAGGACTTCTATGAGAGAGGCATTATGAAGTTACCTTTAAAATGGCAACAAATCATACAACAAAACGGTGCATATTTGACCCAAATCGGACAATCCGAAGCATGTTATATAAAGTCCTGAAGTTCATATAAAAATAATGGATTTCTTTTTCCCCAACCTAATATTAGGTATATAATTTTAACATATTCAAAAATATTAATAGCAATTAATAGCAATAATAGCAATTAATTAATAAAGAAATACAATTGCATTTATTTGTGTAACATATTTGTGTGTGTGTGTGTGTGTGTGTGGTGGAAGGATAAATAAGTCTAAAATATTGAGCTGAAAATTTGTACGGATGGAATAATTGTGTTTGTACTGATTTTTCTTAAAAAATATGAATTTGAAAAATATAAATTCATATTTTTTATTTGTGTCATTTACATTTTATTTGATGCATCACTCATTTTTTTAATCTTTTTTTTTTTCTTTTAAAATTTAAGACGTAGTACATATAAATATTACTATTTAACTACTTGGATAAATAAAGATCCTTTTGAAATCCTGGTGGTTTTACCCATGACAAGTTCACCATTATGACCTTGACAACTCCCAATTTTGTGAATGTGAGATTTCTAGGAACTGCATAGTAAAGATAAATAGGCTGTTGAACACCCTGAAATTCATTACTCTGCAGTGGATTCCAAGCCATTGCATGATATATAGAAATGAGCAGGCTGATATGTTGGCCAAGAATGCATCACACATGATGCAATCTGATCCACCTTTGTGTCATATAAGGTGATATATATCTTTCTCTATTAAATCCAACAGTTTCAACCTGTATAGAGGAAAGGCTTCTGAGAAAAAGCAGAATTCCCTATTCAATAAGTCCACAAGATTTCCTAGTCCCGTGCCTAGAGTGGTTGACCTGTAACGGGCCATGACTACTTACAGAGTCACTTAGAATAGAACTAGCTGTTATAGATATGTGCCTACTTTGTGACTATGGCGTGGCCATGACTGGAGAGCACCTCATCATATGCCCTACTGTTCCTTGACTGTATCCCTTTTTGTATTACTGTCAATTCGGAATTGTTTTTGGCGTTCTTTACTGTATTAGACTGCTAGTCAACTAATGACAGAGAGGTCGGAGACGGGCATAGGATTAAAAAAAATAATAATAAATTACTAAATAAAAAGATAAATAAACATGGAGATTTTTTTAAAAATTAAACATAATCGTTTGGATATTTTTCTAAATTTAAAATCTCCCTTGATTTTTCCCCCTTAATAAAACTTATTAAATTAAAACGTAATAAGATACCACAACTTTGGAAATATTTGTTAGTAAAATAATAAGGTTAAAATTCAAATTATCGAATTACAATTTATCATGGGCGAATGTGTTTCATTATATGATGTTTTAAAAATCATAATTCAATAATAATTCTTTGCTGGGTTATTCAGCATTTTTTTCCAAATTATACAGGTAAATGACAACCCTTATAAGCAAAAATTTTATTTTAGTAACTACATTTATATTGCAATCACCCGGGCAACCATCTACTGTCAAATATTTTACTATGCGAATTTGTTTTCTTAATTACCAACTTGGTCGACTCAGGCTATTTTAAATAATATCATCATGTTTTGTAAAATTTTATTATCATCATCATCATCATCATCATGAGGAGCGCAAGAGCCCCATGGTAGGCCAAGGCCGAGAGCCTACTGCCTGATTTCGAGACAGATGTTTTGTTTTTACTGGATAGGGTTGTCAGGCGTAAGCCTAACAGTCATATTAGGCCGGGAACTAAGGTTTAAAGTAGATTCTGAACTACTACGATCATCCACGGTACCGCCGGGATTCGAACCGGAAACCTGCGGCACCGAACGTCAAAGCACTAGGCACTCGGCCATCACGCCCCTTGTGAAATCTTAAGTTATACAAAAAATTTAAAAAACCACATATCTACTTTCAGTTTTAGTTCCGGTTTATAGATTTATTGTAAGCCATCCCCGAAATAGACAGGATAGTTTTGATTGTGAGCATGCGGTTTTGGGAAAACCACATCACACTAAATTCATGCATAATGAAGAGGAAACTCACTTTTTTTTAGACATGAGAGGTTTTTTTTTTAGATATGATAGTTTTGCTTGTGACACATGCAGTTTTGTGAAAACCACATCACACTATATTTATGCATGATGAAAAGTAAACGTACATTTTTTTCCAACTATTGCAAAACTACTTTAAATTTGTATAAAAAGAGTTAATCATATCTGTCACAATAGGATAAAGCGAGTAATCCTTTCATAAAAAACTTCATAAACTTCTTGAAAGTTGCTAGATATGTTATTAAGTGGCAAAAATTAACAATTTACATCTCCTGAAAAAACACTTGTCTCAGTTTTTTGACGTAATCGTAGGAAATCATCACAACAGTGCGTCACCGCGACGAGTTCCACATTATCACAACATGCACTTCCTCCGAATCTCTGGTTTCCGATTTCTGCAGAAATTTTGCAATTTTCCGCTTTTTGCAATTTCCACAAAACTATTTTAAATTTTTATGTACTACTGTGTCCAAAAAATAAGATGGACACAGTAGTATGGTGCATATGGTATTTCACTTTCTTTTTTTTTTAGGTTGTTGGCACTGTTCTTGACATCTGTGTGAAATTTTACGTCACAATATTCATTAGTGCTTGAGTTACACTTGGTTTTGTGAGATGTTAAAACTGATTCCGGCGATTTTTGAAATGTCTCTTCAATCGATTCAAAACGGTATTCCCGGAGTGGTCTTTTCAGTTTAGGGAATAGCCAGAATTAGCACGATGCTAAATCAAGTGAATACGGTGGTTGTGGAACGATATGGGTTTCATTTTTGGCGAAAAAGTCACGAGGTTTCAGTGTTTGATGCGTTTGAGGCCCAAAACATCTTTTAAAATAGAATTTTGAAATTCCAACATCATCACCAAGGTCTCTAATTGTAAATAGACGGTTTGCAAGCACCAAATCTTTAATTTTTTGGACGTGAGCTTCGTCGATTGAGGTGGATTGTCGACCAGAGGTTTCTTCGTCTTCAAAGCGTTCTCTGCCTTCTTTGAATTGTTTATGCCACTTCCAAACATTTCTTTCCGATATAGGAATGCTCACCGAATGCCTTCTATAAGTTTCCTCAAATGAAATTGAATGCAAATTCTTTGCTCAATTCATTCAGGCATTTCAAAAATCGCCGGAATCAGTTTTAGCGTCTCACAAAGCCAAGCGTAACTCAAACCCTAATGAATATTTTGACGTCACATTTCATACAAATATCTAGGACAGTGCCAGCAATCTAAAAAGAAAAAGAAAAAAAAATAATTGAAATTCCATTAGCCCCGGGAGTTTTAAATTTAAAGTTGGACACACACAGTAGTATGTTATTAAATGGCAAAAATTAACAATTTGCAACTCTAAAAAAACTTGTCTCAGTTTTTGAAGCAATCGTAGGAAATCATCGTAGCAGTACGTCACCGCGAGGAGTTCCACATTATCACAACATGCACTTCCTCCGAATCTCTGGTTTCCGATTTCTCCAGAAATGAATCCTCGCAGAAATTAACCCTTGGATCGAGTCACTGACCTCCGCATGGGGTAAAGGGAAAAAACGAGGTGTCGGGTTTCGCGGGCAGGGGGAATCCATTTTTGGAGAAAGGAGATATTTTTACTTCAAAAAGAACGCAATGGAAGCAGAAATCCTTTCCTTCGTTAATGGAACATTTAAATTAGTTTCTATACCATATGTATTAAATCTACGTGTATCAATACATGTATTCAAGATGTATTAAATCTACATGTTATTAATAATACTAGCACATGTAACCAGTCGTTACTTAAGATTGATCAACATCTACATAGAAATGAAATAATAATTTCCCATAATAATAACAATAAAATGAATTTGCATGAAATCAGCCACTTGTTTTAGAAAAAAAAAAACATATAACAATATTTTGTCTTTATAGCTGGCAAATACACACACAAATTCCTTTTGCAAAACTAAAACTAAATAAATACATTTTAAAGGGTTTTTTTTTTTTTTTTTTTTTTTTTTTTTTTTTTTTTCAACGTTTTATAAAAATATAAAGTATTATAAATCTCTTCTAATTCTTTCTGGTTCATGCTGTTTTGAATTGCTTTTTTAAAATTCTTATTCCCTAACAAAAGTTTTAGAAATATGATAGCTATTGAAATATATTTTTGAATTAAATACTTTATTTATATTTCTTCTTCGTCAATTCTTTATTTACATTATTGCTATACTGCTTGATAAATAAAAAATATACTAGTAATAAATAAATAACACGCAATAGATAATTTCAAAGTTTCTTTTCGGTTTTCATGTACTGAATCTATACTGCCTCTAGATTAAAATTGCTTAGCCATTAATATTAACCATGGCCATTATGCCATGGATATTAATTAAGAACTGTTAACTGTTAATAAAATGGAATAATTTGATTAATGAGAATTCAGAATGAATTTCATTAATTTTTCGTTAGCTCTAGTATAAAAATTGAATCGAAAAGTAAAGTAATTAACGAATCAGTTAAATACTATGCATAAATTAAATTCTTTATTTGCATTTTATTACTAGATTATTCTTTATTTGCATTTTATTACTAGATTATTCGTAATAATATTTAATAAATATAAATAAAATGCTTAACATATAAGAGATAATATTAATGCTTTTTTATGATGATTTTATGTAGTGTCTGCTCTTACCAAGCATCGCAATATATATTTGTAACGAATACATAATATTTGATCAATAAGAAAGTTAATATAGTACTATATAATATAGGAGTCATAAAATATAGGAGTTTATATTCAATACGAAATTAACTTTCCAGGGACATAACGAATATTATTATTTAAATATGAATAAACTAAATTTTTTATAGAGTTCATGCAATTTTGCATTTCTCTAAATTAGCTTATAAGAAAATTTAATAAGCTATATGTTAAATCTCTGAATGATCTTCAATTTTCTTTTCATCTCGATCTTTTATTTATTTATTTTTTTGCTATTAAAGATTTTTATATAAAACAATTTTTGAGTTTTAATTCATTAATATTAAATTGCAAAATTAAAATTACATTTTTTTTTATTTCACAAACATGCAACTGAACAATAAATACTTTTAAATTCGAAGTAATATAAAAAAAATTATCTTATAAGGTAACATCTATTTTTATAGTATAAAACAACATAAAAATTACATCTATTTTATGTTATAAAACAACACAAAAAATCATATCTATTTTTATGCTATAAAACATAAAAAATTACATATATTTTTATGTTATAAACAACATAAAAAAAATTTACATCTATTTTTATGATATAAAACAACAACATAAATTATTACATCTATTTTATGTTATAAAACAACATAAAAAATTAACATCTATTTTTATGTTATAAAACAACATAAAAAAGTGCATCTATTTTTATGTTATAAAACAACATAAAAAATTACATCTATTTTGTTATAAAACAGCATAAAAACATTACCTCTATTTCTATGTTATAACAACATACATCTATTTTCTGTTATAAAACAACATAAAAAAATGTTATAAAATAACATCTAGGTTCATTTTCCCATGATATAAATTCACTTTTTCATTATCTAGTATAGGAAGATGGATAACTAAAATTAAAATAAATAAATATTTTAAAAATTATAATAAATTAATAAATTATTCTGATGGACCCATAAATTTATATAACTGGCAGTTAACGATTTATGGATTTTTAGTTACATTATTTGCTTTGAATGAAAATTTTGAAGGATCTTTACCGAGATGTACAAGAACATCTGTCCGTTTTTTGAAAGTGTTTGCCCTTGGTAAATATATGTAAATTAGAAAGCGTTTGAACTAGAATTTGAATTTGAATGGAGTTGAACATTCAACAACCCTCCTTTAAATGTATTTATATTTTCAATAATTTTGCATTTAAAGGCCTTTAGGTACTTAAAAAAATGAGTGTTTTTCATTGTGTTTAATAGGAGTTTTTTTTTTAATGCTTATTTTGAATGGGGAAAAAAATGCTATTGTGTAAAAAAAAAAATTATATTTATATCGAAAAAAATTATTTTTTCTTATACCGTTTATTTCGAATTTGATAAGAAGTTTATAGTAAATTGTTTCGTTCAAAAATGTGACATTATGTTTTAACTAAAGGATTAATTGTTTTTAATGTATAAAGGTTGAGTTGGTTTGTCGCTCTACGGTCATTTTGCACACTTTAGGCCAATTAGACCGGAACTTACAATTTAAAGTCGATTCCGAGCCACTACCAAACACTCATGCCACCGCCAGGATTCGAACCTGAAGCGTCTGGTACCAAATAGTCAGCTGGCCATCAGAGGATAATGGTTTTTAATGTTGATGATGTGTCCATTTGTTAAAGTGATTCCTTATGAAAGAAAGATTGTCATTATTACATTGAATTTTATTTCCACTGCAATTTGAAACCAGGAGTCTCAATTCGCATCTTCCAACTCAATGAAGGAACTTTCTGGCTAGAAGATTTATGATTTATATCATAGGTATAAATTGCTTTCGGTTCAACTTGCTTGTTGGTTCGAAACTCCTTATTTCGTAAACCAATAAGGCTGCTAAAGTAATTTAATTAAATCAGGGTTCAGGTTCGAGTCCCGGTGGTGCCATGGATGTTTGTTAGTGGTTCGGAATCCACTTTAAACAGTACGTCCCCGTCTAATATGGCTGTTGGGTGTAGGGTTCACAACACTACTCCGTAAAAAGAAAGCATCTCCTGTTTCAGAATCAGCCAACATGGACTGTAGTGCCCGGGATTTAATTAGTTAGTTAGTTAAATAACCAAATTATTTGACAATTTAAACATACTCAAAATTATTAATTCTGAAAAAAAAACGATGCCATGAAATTATTGTTTTTTTTTTTTTTTTTTTCACAATTTAAAATGCTGAATTTTTTTTTAAAGGAATACTGTATTTGAGACCTAATGATGATTAGGTAGTTTTCTTTTTCATATCCATTAAAAATAGGAATTTTAGGCAAATTTTTAAAATTTTAAATATTCTTTGTGATCAAAAATTTTTAAAAACTTATTAAAAAATTAAGTAATTAAAAACGAATATTAATTTTAATTAATTAAAAAATTAATATTAATTTTGAGTAATTAAAAATTAATATTAATTTTACTTAATTAAAAATTAATATTAATTTTTAATTAATTAAATTTATTTAAAAATAATAAATTAATGATTAAAATTACATAAAATTTAATGCTCAAATTTTTTATCTTCCGACTCACCATGCACCATTAAATATCATTATATCTTTGATATTTAGTTATTTATTTTTATTTTAACAATATACAATAAAGGGAAAATGATAGTAAAATAAATATAAATAAAAAATATAAAAGGAATCCCTTTAGATTTTGTCATATTTGGCGTGTTTTTTGTCTAAAAAATAGGTCAATTTGAATGGAAATGATTTATTTTAAAACATAAGTAATATATAATTCTAATTCGGAAATGCAAAATTGGAAAATAATGTAATTTAATAATGAAACAGAAATATATGAAATATTTTTATAAGTATCATTTCCTCCTATTGCACAAAAAGGAATTTTAAGAGAATAATATAAATTGTTCGAGTTATAGAGAGATAAAGGGTATTTACATTTTAATGCAGAATTAAAATATTCAGAATAATAATTACAGTTACAGTTAATTTATCTTATTAAAAGGTAAAAATATAGATATTTAATTTCTTGCAGTGAAATGATGACAATTGATAATGATAATTGTAGCGGAAATGACTTTATGTTCTGCTTTTGACCTGTAATAAGGAAATTTTCTCAAATCTATTACGAAATATTGGGTTGTGATGTGATTACAGTAATATAAATAAATGCACCCAAAGCATAAAGTCTGTAGTCATACGAATTAGGTTTATTTTTATTTTTATTTAAATATAATTTTTTAAATCAAGAATTTCTTAATCAATCAAACTCTAATTATTAATAATTTAGCTAAACTGTTCTTATGTTACTCTTTATGCTATATTATTCTGTTGTTCTAATGCAGCTGGTAATACAGAGACAGTCAATCTTCATGCCATAAGCAAGGGCTGCACTATTGTTATTCATTTAGCGCTACCCAGGGGGCACGTATAGCTTGAAGATATGCTATGGACGCGAGTAACACTACCCCGCTATATTGTTCTAATTTCTAAATAATTGAACATAATAAAAACTATATTGTTTTAATTTTTATTGTTTTCAATTATTTAAGGCGGTTTAATTTTTTTTTCTATTTGTAATACGTTGCGCCTTTAATAAATGTGCTTTCTTTTTTAGTTTAGTCTTATAACATTAGATATTATTCGTAGACTTTATTTTTTAGAGATCTGTGTTCTCATTTTTTATTGCTCCATCTCTAATTTGAAATTCAAGAAAAAAATTTAAACTTAAAACAAACAGAAAAAAGTGTTGTATATGATTTTTTTTGTTAGAAGGAAAAAATATTTTAGTTAAACGTATATTAATTATTAATAATTTAACTAAACATTATATATCATATTATTGTTCTAATTTTTATTTTTTATAATTATTGAATGTGATTTAATTTTTTTTTTCTGTTAGAAAAGCGTTGCGCCTCCAATAAATATGTTTTCTATTTAGGAATAGCATCTTTACGATAATAGTTTAGTCTTATAACGTTTGATATTATACGTAGACTTTATTTTTAGAGATCTGTGTTCTCATTTTTTATTGCTTCATCTCTAATTTGAAATTCAAGAAAAAAATTTAAACTTAAAACAAACAGAAAAAAGTGTTGTATATGATTTTTTTTGTTAGAAGGAAAAAATATTTTAGTTAAACAAATATTAATTATTAATAATTTAACTAAACATAATATATATCATATTATTGTTCTAATTTTTATTTTTTATAATTATTGAATGTGATTTAATTTTTTTTCTATTAGAAAAGCGTTGCGCCTCCAATAAATATGTTTTCTATTTAGGAATAGCACCTTTACGATAATAGTTTAGTCTTATAACGTTTGATATTATACGTAGACTTTATTTTTAGAGATCTGTGTTCTCATTTTTTATTGCTTCATCTCTAATTTGAAATTCAAGAAAAAAATTTAAACTTAAAACAAACAGAAAAAAGTGTTGTATACGATATTTTTCGTTAGAAAGAAAGAATAATTTAGCTAAACATATAATAATTGTTAATAATAATTTAGCTAAACTTATAATAATTATTAGTAATGTAGCTAAACATTATATATCCCAATATTATGCTATATTGTTCTATTTTTTATTTTTTATTATTATTTGTGGTGATTTAATTTTTTAAGCTTTCTATTTAGTAATAGCACCTTTACAGTTTTAGTTTATTCTTACACATTAGATACTATTTGTCGATTTTATTTTTAGAGATTTGTGTTCTCACTTTCTATTGCTTTATCTCAAATTTGAAATTCAAGAAAGAAAGAAAAAAAAAAAATTTAAGCTTAAAAAAATAATAATAAATGCGTGTTGTATACGATTTTTTTCGTTGGAATAATTTAGCTAAACATTTTATATTGTGCTATATAGCTCTAATTTTTATTGTTTACAATTATTTAATTTCTTAAATAAGAAATGCGTTTTCCCTTCAATAAATACGGTTTCTACTTGTGAATAGCACCTTTACTATTTTAGTTTAGTCTTTTAACTTTACACACATTGGCCGAATTTATTTCTAGACATTTGTGGTCTCACTTTTTATTGCTCTATCTCAAATTTGAAATACAAGGGGGGAAAAAAAAAAAAATTACACTTTTTTTTTTGTTGGAGGGAAAGAATCACAATAAACAAATATTAATGGGAGATCTAAAAAAAAAAGTGTAAACGTTTTTACTACTACGAAACTACATAAAACAAGAATAAACGTTTTCCTATTACCTGTTTTTAATTAATCATATATATCCTATTCAAATTTGTAAAAATATTAACAAAGGTGATATTATTTTAATTCCTAACAAAATTTTGTTAATTACACAAATTAATAATATAATCTTAATTTTTGACGATTGAATATTTGAGAAATTATAAAATGCAATATTAAATTCTAACTACAATACAAACTTATCTATTGATGATATCATAAATTTCAAAATTCTTATTTATATATTTAGATGAAGGCCATACTATAACTGTTTTATAACCAACCAAATTAACAACAACTTTACAATTTAAGATAAAAATTTGACACTTTTAGAAGCAACATTTTTTTAAAGATTCATGCAAATGTACATGTTTTTAAATAAAACAATTTTTTTGGATATAAGTTTTAATGAAAACAAAACACAAAAATACTACATGTAACTTTTAGAAATCTCATTTTTCCTAACTGAAGGGCAATGTGAATTATAATATTAATCATATTATCACGTGAATAAAAATATACTCGATAGGTTTAAAATCAATAATCTCAAACCCACACCATTATAAATATCACACCTACAAAGAATTTAAAAATAAATTTGCAATACTTTTAACATTCGACTTCAGTGAGAAATTTATTTAAGTCAATACGGTAACTGAAGTTTGTTTATTTGCCTTTTTTATTTTTAGCACCATGGGGATTATTTGGATTCTTACACACTGACGCTGTAAAAATACATTTCAAAGGCAACAAGATAGAATTGACTGCAACTAAATCATTCCGTGACGAATATTGCACCCAAAAGCACACTGAGCAAACATAAGCTGTCTACCCTCATTGTAGTGGATGCCTCCTAAATGCTTCAACTCGCACAAAAGGCTCATTGAAAGCACTTCCCCCACCAAAAATAAAATATGCGAGAACGACAACCAATGAAAAAGTAAATAAAGAAGAAAAAAAAAGAAAAAGTGCACTATGACTCAGCCCCACTTGTGCTGTAAGTCTACAAAGAATGTCTTCTTAGTTTACTGAGATAGTTTCTGAACTCCGCCAAAATTTGGCGTCACAATTACCAGTACATTGCTTCCACAATAGCAAAAAAGTTTCCATTCCAGTGCTATTGAGTGAGCTTTTTCTCAGCATCCCGAAATTCACGAATGGTTGCCACACGTTATTAATCCTAACGAGATGATCAATTAAGATCAAGTGTTCACGTGACACCCATCTGATGACGTCAACGTTTTCACCGACGTTGCCCTTCAGTTAGGAAAGATGAGATTTCTAAAAGTTACATGTAGTATTTTTGTGTTTCGTTATCGCTATAAACTTATATCCAAAAAATATTTTATTTAAAAAATATGTATATTTGCAGGAATCTGTAAAGAAATGTTGATGCTAATAGCGTCAAATTTTTATCTTAAATTGCAAAGTTGTGCATTCTAATGCATATCATTAATTTCACTTGTTATAAAACAGTTATAGTCTGGCCTTCTTCTAAAAATATAACTAAGAATTTTGAAATATATGATATCACCAATAGGTAAGTATGTATTACAGCTAGAATATATAATTTTTCAAATATTCATTTTTCAAAAATTAATATTATATTATTAATTTTTGTAATCAACAAAATTTTGTAAAGAATTAAAATAATATCATCTTTGTAAATATTTTTAAAAATTTGAATAAATTATGAACTCTTGTCGAATTTTCTTCAATAATTATATAAACTTGCATGCATAAATACTTTAGTTTTTGAATGAGTTAGAATGTAGTTCTAACTCAATAATTTAATTTAATTTCCAGATGTTAAATTTTTTTAACAATTGTTTTAACAGATGATTTAACAATTTTTTTATCTGATCAACAAAATCAAAATTGATTCAAAGTGAATTTGAATTTTCTTGCTAGCTTTTATTGTAATTAATTAAGAATCATTTCAAATTTATTAATAACATAACTTTACATCCATGAATATTTTCATCTGCATGTGTATGCTTGTATTTATCAAAATCATTATTAACACTAACAATTTTTTAAATTTTAATTTTAGTGCCTTCAAAGATCTTTTTCAAAAATAAATAAGTTTGTTATTAAATGAAATTTTACCACAATCATTTATTGTGTATTTAGCATTGAATTCAACACATATTTTATAATTAAGAAAGTGACTATATGCATAAAAATTCAGAGTAATAATTTTTTTTTTGTAATATTAGTAGATTAACGAAAATGAACAAAGTTAAATAAACAATTGAGTAATATTTTTCTGAACAAAGTTAGATAAACAATTCAGAGTAATAATTTTTTGTAATATTAGCAGATTAACGAAAATGAACAAAGTTAAACAAACATTGCAGAGTAATAATTTCTTTTGTAATATTAGTAGATTATCGGAAATGAACAAAGTTAAATAAACAAAACTAAAAAAATGTGGTATTTCACTGTTTTTTTCCTATATATTTTAGAAATTTTTATTATTAATTAATAAGATTTATTTAATTAAATAAACATATAAAATTAAAGTAAAAAAGATATTAAAAATACTTAAAATTGATTTTTTTGTACTGATGAATACTTTGTGAATACTGAACAATATCAAATTAGCCTAAATTTTATGGAAACTATTATTTGAATCATGTGATAAATATATTAATTTGAATGTTAAAATAATGATGAAGACTGAAATTTAATTCAACTTAATAAAATTTCAATACAGCTCTAAAAAATGGAAAAAAAAAAAAAATAAAGATTGAATATTTTGAAAAAAAAAAAAAAAGAAAAGAAAATATTGAAGTTATGGGAGATATAATTTAATATTAAATTATTAAAAAATAGAGTTATGAAAATTTTTTTTCACTTTAGCTAAAAAATGTTTAAAGTAAATCTGAAAAAGAAAAAATAAATGAATAAAATGAAATAAACTTTTAAAGAGAGCACAATAAATTTCGTAGTCATACTGTCCATTCTTTGTTTTCGATTCTGACTTGATTTGTTTTCGATTTTTTTTTAAAAGGAAATATTAAAAAAAAAAAAAAAAAAATTCCCCTATATCTAACTAATTATAAAAGACGTTTTCGAAAGGAAATATTATTTTTAATATTAAATGTCCTTTTTTACTTTGTGTGATAGTTAAGTTAACATATAAATAAATGCAATTTCAGCTAAAAAAAAAAATTGTCATTTCTTCACGTTAGATATTAAGTCCTTTTTGAAGTAATCAAGTGATGGTTCATCAAGCATTTTAAATCTGTATTAATTAAATTTTTTAATTAAAAGTGTATTATAATTGAAAATTTATTAATATAACGGAATTAATTAATAGTTTTTTTCTGGAGGGGAAATTCAGTAAAAGCATTGCTCAACAACAAAAATTAAAATGACTTTTACGTGTACAAAAAATTACTAATATTCAAATTTATCAACTGCAGTCTAACATGAATGAGCATTAATTTCCAATATTCTACATGATAAAATGATAGGTTACAATATGATATTTATATGTATATGAGACAGATATCAACAAATAAATAAAGATTTTCACGAAAATCTATATTTCTCGCATTTCGTCTTTTTACTTTTCTCACAGATAAACACTTATCAATCATCTCAACTCAACGATTCATTTAAATCAACCACCAGTTATCGAAATTCAACCTACTTTATTTTTTATATTGGTGGAAAAAAAATAAAAAACTGTTGATTACGTTCGTAGTATTTGAAGTAAAATTTGAGTAGAGATATTGGTTGACTCAAAAGAACTCAATTAGACTTTTATCAATAAGTCCTTTTTGAAATATTCCAGCGATGATTCATTAAACATTTTTAATCTAATTTACTTTATTTTCATGATTTACTTTTTTTAATTAAAAGTGTGTATTATAATCGAAAATTTATTAACAGTATTTTTTGGAATTCAGTAAAGGCATTGCTCAACAACAAAAATTAAATTGACTTTTACATATACAAAAAATTAGTAATATTCAAATTTACAAATTGCATAGTATAACATGAATGAGCAATAATTTCCAATATGTCACATGATGTAAAAAAGATTTACAATATAATAATATACATGAGACAAATATCAACAAATAAAGATTTTCATGAAAATCTATATTTCTCGTATTTCGCCCGTTTATTTTTCCCACAGATAATCACTTAGCAATCTTCTTTATTCAATGATTAATTTTTAAATCAACCGACCAGATATCGAAATTCAACCCGCCTTTTTTTCCTTTGTATATTCCTTTGTACTGCTGACTACATTCGGAGTATTTGAAGCATAAGTTGAGTAGAGACGTTACCAGACGGCTGATGTTGAGCATTTTTAATCTCAAAAATCATATCCTTGAATGAAAAGGCTCATTGTTTTCAGTCAAATAGATGAACCAGATTTCACAGGTCGCAATCAGTTTGTAAATGTTTGCTGTTGGCCCCTCAATGACGTAAGCGATCAAGATGACATAATCGATTGCCCAATTAAAAATCGATGACAAGGGTATCAGATCAAATTTTCTTCGTTGAGAATACATAAGTGCATTTTTTATTTTAGATGTCGATACAAAGTAAACTATCTTCTCTTCATTTACAAGCAATCAATAAACTTAAATTAAATTTTTAATATTTTTTTTTTTCTTTTAACGAATTTTTTTCTAAGGGTCAAGTTATTAGAACGTTCTTTCGGATATATGATTTATTTAAATATAATTTATCTTTTAATATTGTTGAAATATATTTTAATTAATGATTCATTTATATTGCTAACATTTATTCATACTTTATTACTGCTATTTTGCAGAGTAATTTCTATTTTATATGAATATAATACATTGTAATTTGTAAGTCGTTCTGTATTAAATAATGATGCATTGGTAAATTTTATATAACAAGTGCTATTAAACACATTGCTTTAAATTGACTTACAATTATTAAATTGCAATTATTTTTGATGGATAGACTATTATTAAACTGACTATAATTTTTCATTAATTATCATTAGAAGCATTTTATAATGAAAGATTCCACTGTAAAAAATCTGAATAGATTATAACTTTGTCTTATAAATTCAAACACTTATGTATGACAAATTTTTTTAGCATGAATATTTGAGTTTAAATCAACAGTAATTTAGAATTTGAAAAACATATTGTTTTTGAGAATTTATATAGAAATAAACATAAATTTAAATTAATGGAAATTTCAACTCCATTCATCATCAATAGCACGATAACCTATATTGGGCCAAGACTTTCCTTTGAAGATATTTCCATGCATTCCTATGGATGACAATGGTCCTCCAATTCTTAACATTTTTTCAACTGCATCTATCCACCGCAACTTGGGTCGTCCTCTTCCTCTTTGTCCCTGTTACTATGCCAAAACGATCCTTTTTACAATGTTTAAATCATTCATTCTAAATACATGAGCAGCCCAGGTTGATCTTAATAAATTTTTACAATATCTAGGTCTGCATAGCATTTATAAATTTTTGGTCTTCTCCAACAATCACTTTTCTTAACATCACCAAGAATAGACCTTAAAATTTTCAGCTCAAATGTATCCAAATGGGTCGCATCAGATCTTACCAAAGTCCAAGTTTCAGAGCCATGGTTCAAAATAGGTCTAATAAGGGTTTTATATGACACGAATTTCGTTTTTTGGCTTAGTTTTTATTCTTATGCTCACTTCCTTGTGATTTAAACAGATTTCTTAACCCAAAAAAGGTCTTATTGGCAGATACAATTCTGTTCTTTTATTTCAGGTGAGATATTATTTTGACAATTTATTTCTGATCCTTAATTATTAAAACTAAGTATAGATTCAAAAGTGTACGTACTTAGGTAATATTGGGTGTATCCCGACAAATATTTCTTGAGGAAATCATATATTTCGTTTTTTCCTGGTTTATGTTTAGACACAAAAGCCCTTGAAGCCAAATAAACAACAGAACATTATTTAAGCAAATTTTTTTTTTAAATCATTTTTATGCGAATATGCAAAAGCATGTTTAATCTCATAACAAAAATTCTAGCCAAGCATAGCTAAATTAGACTAACTTTATTTTTTACTACCTTAATTAATTAAGGTTTCGAATTTCCTTTTTTTTTATTATATAATATACAGTAAAGGATAATCATAAGTAACGAATTTCCATCTCAATATAATAAAGCACTCTTAAAAAAAGGAAATTAGCACAGTACCTTAATTTAAAACATGTAAAAGCACATTTAATCTCATTTGCAAAATTCTAGCCAAACATAGCTAACTTAGACTAACTTTATTTTTTATTACCTTAATTAATTATAGTTTCGAATTACTTTTTACTTTACTATATATTATATTATATATTATATGTATTATATATATATATAGATAGATAGATAGTAAAGTAAAGAAAGAATAATCATAAGTAACAATATAATAAAGCACTTTTCAAAAAAGGAAATTAGAACTGTACCTTAATCTAAAACATGTAAAAGCACATTTAATCTCATTTGCAAAAATTCTAGCCAAATCTAGCTAACTTCTAACTTTATTTTTTATCACCTTAATTAATTAAGGTTTCGAATTTTCATTATTTTTTATTCTATGATATACAGTAAAGGATAATCATAAGTAACGAATTTCCATCTCAATATAATAAAGCGACTTTCAAAAAAAGGAAATTTCGCGCGCTACCTTAATCTAAAACTACAGTAGGCTGATTAAGCTCATTAATAACATCAAGTATTTATTAAGAAACAATCGCTCCACGCTGAGAATCTCCTTGAGCTAACGACCCAAATCCTGTTACCCACTTCAATTTCCTTTTACTCATTACTTAAAACGAGAGACATTTTCTGAATAAATTCGACGGCGGATAAAGTAGCTGGCCGCGCCTTTATGACACATTTCTGCGAGTTCCACCATTTTCTTAATTAAGCAACAACGAACTCATTAGTTTTAATTATTCATTGGCGTCGATAAAGCGGTTCGATGCCGGCGATTTTCTTGCAAAAGACCGTCTTGATAAACTCATTACGAGGATTAGTAGTAAGGATCGGTTTGATAATTATAAAACGAGCCTTTTGCGATACTGTTCTCTGAGTCTTGCAGATCGCACTTAACGTCTTTTAAAAGAGAATGTAAATTCTTTCCGTTATTTTGAAATGCCTTTTCTGCTAATGGACCTTTACGATTGCTTGCGTTGTTTTCGTCGGAAATAGTTGCCTTTAAATTCTGATATAAAGATGTACTTTAAGGACGGAGTTTCTTTCCCTTTTATGTCTGTTTTATTTCCATTGTAATCAATATCTTGATGGAATTCTTTCTGTTTGTCGCAGAAAATGGAATTTGCTGTTTGGCAATGAAGACAATCGTTGTAAGTCGTCGATTTTGTCATTGATTTAAAAAAATAAAAAATTAAAATTCTGATATAAAGCCGTGCAAGTACTTTAAGAATGCAGTTTATTTCCCTTTTATGCTTGTTTTATTTCCATTGTAATCAATATCTTGATGGAGTTCTTTCTATATGTCGCAGAGAATTGAATTTGCTGTTTAGCAATTAAGACAATCTGTTGAACTCTATATAATTGATTTTGTTGTTGATTGTTATTTTTGACGAGGATTAGTAGCAAGGATCGGTTTGATAATTATAAAACGAGCCTTTTGCGATACTGTTCTCTGAGTCTCGCAGATCGCACTTAACGTCTTTTAAAAGAGAATGTAAATTCTTTCCGTTATTTTGGAATGCCTTTTCTGCTAATGGATCTTTACGATTGCTTGCGTTGTTTTCGTCGGAAATAGTTGACTTTAAATTCTGATATAAAGATGTACTTTAAGGACGGAGTTTCTTTCCCTTTTATGTCTGTTTTATTTCCATTGTAATCAATATCTTGATGGAGTTCTTTCAGTGTCTCGCGGAAAATGGAATTTGCTGTTTGGCAATGAAGGCAATCTGTTGTATTTCGTTCATTGTCGTTTTTGGCGAGGATTAGTAGTAAGGATCAGTTTGATACATATAAAACGAGCTTTTTGCGATACTGTTCTGAGTCTTGGAGATTGCATTTAACATCTTTTAAAAGAGAATGTGCATTTTGGAATTCCTTTTCTGCTAATGAACTTCACGATTGCTTGCGTTGTTTTCGTCGGAAATAGCTGCCGTTAAATTCTGATGTAAAGATGTACTTGAAGGACGAAGTTTCTTTCCCTTTTATGTCTGTTTTATTTCCATTGTAATCAATATCTTGATGGAGTTCTGTTTGTTTGTGGCAGAAAATTGAAATTGCTGTCTGGCAATGAAGACAATCTGTTGTATGTCGTTGATTTTGTCGTTTTTGACGAGGATTAATAGTAAATATCGGTTTGATAATTATAAAACGAGCCTTTTGCGATACTGTTCTGAGTCTTGGAGATCGCACTTAACGTCTTTTAAAAGTGAATGTAAATTCTTTCCGTTATTTTGGAATGCCTTTTCTGCTAATGGACCTTTACGATTTCTTGCGTTGTTTTCGTCGGAAATAGTTGCCTTTAAATCCTGATATAAAGCATTGCTGCAATGGTTTAGGATGGAGTTTTCTTTCCCTTTTATGTCTGTTTTATTTCCATTGTAATCAATATCTTGATGTAGTTCTTCCTGTGTGTCGCACAAAATGGAATTTGCTGTTAGGCAATGAAGACAATCTGTTGTATTTCGTCGATTTTTAAGGAATAGCTCCTTTTCTTGTGTGGATTGGAAATATCTCTTACAATCTTACATTGATTTAAGAGATATTTTTTATTGCTTTCCTACTTTTTTTTACTTATGTATTTATATATCTTTCTGTAGCATCTTTTGTTCTTTTGAGCAAAAGAACGTCACAAAGAAAAGATAAGCATTTTTGACATTATTCTTTTCACTGAAGAGAATGCATACAGATATTTTGTAAAGAAAATACAGTATATCCATCTATATAGATATACTGTATGTATATTTCTATATAGTAGATATATAGATATCTACTATATAGATATACTGTATATCTATCTATATATATTTTAAATAAAACATGTATTTCTGAATGAAAAAATAAATATTTTCTACTATCAGAAGCATAGATATTTTATTAATATTGAAAAAAATTACACTTCAATCTTTTATAATATAGTTTTACAATTATAATAAAAAATAAGTTCAAATTATGATAATTAATTCACTTTTATTTAGAAAGTATTTCAAACAAATTCAATTAAATTGTTAATTAAAATCAATTAAACATGCTGAATTTTGTAGTGCAGTATGGCATACTCATGTGGAGATATGCTGCTTATAAGACACGTGCATTTTCTTCTGTAGATTAATTGTATTAAATGTTATTATTATAAATTTAATATGCAAATTTTTCTTAACAATGAGCAACCATTTATGTTTTTGCAAAATAAAAAAATAGTATAAAAAATAAAAATAAATAAATAAGAATAAAAATAAATAATAAATATTTTTTTGCTCTGAATATATGTAGCCACTTTTTTTCCTGTTTGATAGGTATTTAGCCCTATATTTGCAGAAGTATGAAAGAATAATTATGCATTATATATATATATACTATAAATAAATATATATATATGTGTGTGTTATATGTATAACTAAATATGGAAATATATGGATTTATGTGTATATGGAATATATATATATGGATATATGTATATGTACAACTTAATAATAAATACTAGAATAATATTAATTCATTCTTTCATATTCATGCAAACAACCATAAATGCGATGAACGCAATTAGTATTCTTTATGTTTTATTTTTAATTTATTATTCTTTTAACTTTTATTTTATCATAATAATTGTATTATAAATAATAATTTTGTGGGCAACGAAATATTAAAGTAATATTTAAAAAAAATTATTAAAACGTTTATTATAACTAAAAAAACGAATATTATTTGTACTAACTTTTTTATAAAGTCTTTACCTTATACGAATTTTCAAGACTGATTCTCACAATAGGCATTTTTTCAGAATCTTACTTTGAATCTTGACATATAAATATAGATTTTGAATACATCCTTTACATTGTACATGCAAAAGAGATGTCCGAAATCTTTTATTAGCTCTAAGTAAGTAGGATACGTTTAGGTTAAATAGTGCAGATTGTTAGGTGATGACAGAAAATCTGATAAAATGAATCTTTGCAATTGATCCTACACATGGATATCATTATAATATGCTAGCCATATTGCGAATGTATATGTTGAAACAGAAACAATTTGTGATGGAACCCACAAACTCCAGATACGTTAAGAGATGAGAAACATGGCAATTTATATAACATGTGATTTTGTTTTCCCCATCAGGCCTTTATCCTATAAAATAAATTCTACAAAATTTTGTTTGCTATATCTCATTTAAAAAATCAGGATAAATAAAATTAAGTTTGGCAAGATATTAATGAAGATCCAAGAGGTCAAATGCGGAATTTAACATCAAATATTAATCTTTTTCTTAAAAAAAAGTTTCGAAATTTTGGCAGAATGCAGTAAATTGATTTGAAGAATTCAGGTAATTTATATTAGTGCTTAAATTCTAACAACTGTCTAAATAACGTATTTGTTTCCACATATCTAAGCTTCCACTAGGCATAATTGCTGTAGTAAAATATGTCAATTCAATATGTTACAAATTATTTATTGAAGAAGGATTTAACACAGATAAGGATTTAACACAGATATTTACTAGAAAATATTAATGGACATAAAAATGTCTTTATTGGAAGAAATAGTTTTATAGATATTGTTAAAGATGAAATTAAATAAAAATAGATAAAAATAGTAAAGCTTTATAAAAATGAACTTTCAAATAAATAATTTGCAATTATTTGATATTCAAGTAAATATTATAACTTCAGTTAATAATTTTTATAATAATGTATTTCAAATCATTGTTTAAATTTCTGTGCTAATAATATTATTTTAGAAGTTATAAAACTACATTAAAATATGCATGAGAAATAACATCACTTTATAATTAATCCAGGAAGATAAACTATGAATAACAACTATAGATGGGAATGTAAAGAAATGGGTTTGAAAGTTTTGCTTCAAATTTTTCATTAAATAAAAATTTTATAAGATTTATTAATTAATGGCAAATATGGCTGAACTTAATTAAGTAAAATTTACATATTTATATTAATTATACTAACTCTGATTGCTACGAATGAATATTTGATTCTCAATATAATAATAATTCTAAATATAGCCAAGATAATGGAAGTCGTCTTGGCTATATTTAGAAATATTAATGAAACATTACCTGAATAAAATTTGAATTAATACAAATTTCTTCGTAATTGAGTTAATATTTTTTGTTTCTTTTAATAAATAATAATATATTCTTCACATATAATATTTAATTTTAATAAATAAATAAACGTTATTTGCTATAAGAGATTTCGTAAAAACATTTGTATTAAATTCAATTATGAGAAGGAATAATTTTTTTTTCTATTTCTTCTTTTAAATTTTTCGTTTGATTTCCGATTTCATTATCCGTTGCCATTCAATAATTCAGATGAATAATTACTATAAAAATGATTGTTTTACATATCTAAATGAATATAACATTTAAATATTCACGTGATTATTATAATTTTCAAAAGATAGGCAACAAGCATTTTGCTATTATAATTATTATTATTAGAAAAATATGATTCATTGTCGATCTGCTTCATTAAATTCAATTTATTATCAATTTACAATTAAAAATTAAGTCTTAATTAACAAGGAATTAAAATTAATGAATTATAAATTAAAAAATATAATGAATTCAGGGAAAAAAACAATGAACTAATTATTGTAATAGTTTTAAATCCTCAGATACAACAAAAGTCATTTATTGTATATCTAAATTATTTATATTTATTTTTTGTGTATACTATAAAAATCTGGATAACAGAGGATTATTGAGCTAATTGCTTAAAAGAGGAGATTCGTAGTAAGCAAAAAATTTTACTTAATTACGAAATAAATAAGAATTTTTCATTCTTTTTTGGTTAATCTAAAAATAATAGTTTTCAAATTATAAAAAAACAAAAAAATACACAATTTTCTTTTCTTTTAGAACTACATTCTTTCAAAAGTCTCCATTGAAAAAAGTAAAATGATAATACTTTTTTTAAAATTATTTTTTAAAAAAGATGTTATACCAGTGATACATATAAAAACTAATTAAAATATTTAAGCATTGTTAAAAGTTGATTCAGTTTATTTTGATCAAATTTATTTTGCTATTTAAATAAATCTTTTGAGGTTATTTTGTAAATAAGGCATAATTATTTTCATGTAAGAATTAGTTTGCAATCTATTTATTATTAGTATTATAAATATTACTATTTTATATTAAGAAAGAAACAGCAAATCTGAAACAAATTAGTTTCAAAAGTTTAAAAGCAGACGAAAACTGCCAAATCTAAAGAACCTAATTTAGATAATGACACTTCAATACAGTTGTATCTGATTAACAGTTGAATTTTAATATTAAGTATTGTAAAAACTTGATTCAGTTTATATTGATCAAATTTATTTTGCTTTATGAATAAATCTTTTAAGGATTTAATTATTTTCAGTTCAGAATTAATTTGCAATCTATTTATTATTATTATTATTTTTAATTAAGAAAGAAACAGACAAATCTGAAACAATTTAGTTTCAAAAGTTTAAAAGCAGGCGAAAACTGCCAAATCTAAAGAACCTAATTTAGATAATGACATTTCAATACAGTTGTATCTGATTAACAGTTGAATTTTAATATTAAATATTGCTTAAATTCAGTTTATATTGATTAAATTGATTTTGCTATATGAATAAATCTTTTAAGGATGTAATTATTTTCAGTTCAGAATTAATCTGCAATCTATTTATTATTATTATTATTATTTTAAATTAAGAAAGAAATAGACAAACCTGAAATAAATTAGTTTCAAAAGTTTAAAAGCAGAGGAAAACTGCCCAAACTAAAGAACCTAATTTAGATAATGACATTTCAATGCAGTTATATCTGATTAGCTGTTGAATTTTAATTCCGAAAAGTATGATTCTTTTATCTAATTAAGATTTGACAATCAAAGTTGTAAAAGCGTCTTATCTTAGCCTTTCTCTTTGGAGATAACGAGTCTTTTAAAAAGATTCCTGTTTAAATAATGCATTAAAATTTCGAAACGTTTGCTAATCAGATAAAATTGTCTGACAATTTGTATTCAATTTCAAACAAAGATAATAATGCTTGTCTTATGCAAGCAGTAGTAGTAGTATAGTAACAAATGCTTTGATTTTCAGAATATTTTTCATCTAAATTTCTTTAAAAAAAATAAATGATTCAGAATTTTTTTTTGTCTGAGAATTTAAATAAAATTCTTATAAATTTTTTTTCTTTAAGAATAACTAGGAAGAATTTCTTAAGAATAAACTAAATGAAGTCACATTTTTTTTAAAGATAATTGAAATAATTGTATTTATGTATGCGTTTTCTTTTAATAAATATTTAGCATTAAAATAGTTTTCAGTATATTAATTTGTAAAGCAGGGAGGTGAGAAACTATGTTATATATCTTATTTTATTAGCAAGAACTTTTGATTGAAATTATTTTAGAAATAAATATTTTTAATTCATGTATTAGCATTTAATGCATCATGCTCTTGGCTTCATTTGATTATATTTCCTTCAATTTATTAATTTAGAAACTTTACACTTATAAAATTTTAGAATTTTTTTCTATTATGTTCGTAACATACAATAGAGTGGGTAGGTAATATATTAGTATATACTATGCCTAGTAAATACTGTTATTAATGCCAGATGTAGTTGTTCTGAGTACAGATTTCTCAGGATCTATGCACTCAAATTTCTTGAAAATTTAATCACTTGTTATTTCCAGTATAATATATTTGTACAATAAATATCATTTTGTTATCTGCATTTCTTCCTGATGTAGCAATTTTAATGGTCAGTAGTGTATTTCATTCTTCACTTTATACCTACTGATATAGAATATTATATATCGTAGTAGTGCAGTATATTATATACCGTAGTAGTGTAGCATATTGTATACATACCATATATAATATGCTACATAGAGTGGGTAGGGTTTATCGAACTATGTTAATTTTGCTCGTTGTTAAGAACTGATTATTTAACTTAATATTGCATTTACCTTTTTAAATTTGAATTGTTTCGATAATAAGATTAAAAATTACTAGTTTTACCATCTTCTGTGTATGTAAAAAATTATGATTATTTGATTTTGTAAGTGGCATTTTAAATTTTTTTGGTAAAGAGAATAGTTTTCATTATGTAAAAACAAATAAAAAAGGAAAAAAAAAAAAAAAAAAAAAAAAAGGAAAATTATAGACTACTGTAAATAAAGTACTTCTTAGTGAGATGAACGAAACTTAATGCTATAATTACTTTTTTTAATTTGAATTGTTTAGATAATTTCAAGATTAAAAAATTACTAGTTTTGTCATTAGTTGATTTTGGAAGTCACATTTTTAGTTCTTTTGGCAAAGAGAATTATTTATTCATTATCTAAGAACAAATAAAAAAAAAAAAAAAAGAGGGGGAAGGAAAATTACAAATTTCTGTAATTAATAATTTTGTGCCATTTTAAATTAGTTAGATGGCGAACCAGAAAAATGGAACCAGGAATAGTAAAAAAATGGTTAATGTAAAATATTAAAAAATAATGATTAATGCAAAATATTACTATTATAAACATACAAATAAAAAATTGTTAAAATATAACTTCAATTGAATTTAATAGCATTGTATACGACAGAAAAAAATTTATAATAATTATGCAAATTATTTACAAATTCGACTGTATGTAACTTGCACGATAAAATAATTCTTCTTAAAAAAAGATTCCTTTGTTTATAGGGTTATAAAATCTGATAAAAACGGGTAAGCAATTACATAACCAACCCACTCTGAAGGCAACACAAAAGTTAAAAAAAAAAAAAAGATCAACCCAGTTATTTTGTAGTTTAAAAAAGGGAGAGATGTCATGCCAATTCTGGTAGAGCACCCACGACACTCATCACACACAGAGAAAGAGAGAGGCGAAGAGTTGACAGACTCGACCCTGGGACAGGGGTCAGAGGTCACCCCAGCACCAGTAGCAGGAAGGAAGGAATCACATCTGGTGGACCGTAGGGGGATGCACATGGGGTTGTGGTATCTGGTCCGTTAGAGAGAAAGAGGAGGGAGAAGTCGAACGTTCCCAGAATTATGGGGAAGGACCGTTAAGAAAGATGTTGTATGCATTTCATCCTTTGAAGATGACGTCGTTCTGTAGATGTAGAGGCAATGGTTCTTCGGGGTCAAATGTGAAGCCTCAGTTTTCAGTTGAAGGGTCGACGGGAAAGGCACAGTCGTTTGATTTGACCATCAGATCTCATGATGAACTCATTGAAAAGGGCTTTTGGACTTGACTTTTGCCATTGTCCTTCCAGATTCTTGATGATGCCGGTGGTATTTCCGGAATGTGATCGGTTATTGGTGAAGATTTTCAGGTAATTTTTAATTTTAAGAAACTTCGGTAATTGCTTTTATTGTTGAGTTTTAATAATTTGTTGGCAACATTCCTATATAAAATATGTGATGGAATGTGTTTCTTGGTGTAATGAATTTTTATTGCAAGTTTTTTTATGAAATTGGTGTAGTATGGTGAAAGATTAATAAATATAGTACATTAGTCTTAGTTTTAAGATTTATAAATACATATATATATATATAAAATATATAGTCATAATATATTAATCAGATTTGTTTAAAAGTATGACTATGGATGAAAGAATGTCTTTCATTAATCGATAAAGTAGTTCAAAATATAAATTTGAATAATTTATTCATTAATATATTTACTTATTTTTCTATTTATTTTGTTAATTTTCATCAAGGCCTTTGATATGCATTCGTATTCACGATTGCTTTTACCGAATAAAAAGCAAGACGAATTTTTGAAAAATGATTTTACTGTTTTAGGATCTCAAGACAAGAA
This sequence comes from Caerostris darwini, assembly GCA_021605075.1. Lineage (NCBI taxonomy): Eukaryota > Metazoa > Arthropoda > Arachnida > Araneae > Araneidae > Caerostris > Caerostris darwini. The sequence goes on along the minus strand of BPLQ01011073.1, from coordinate 127,051 downwards.
CAAAAATTTAACTACACATGCGAATTTTTCGTATCAACTTCAAATTTTTAATACAGTTTGTCACTATTTTTGTTCGCTAAAAAATAGTTTTTTTTTTAAAACAAAATGTATTCCGATTATTTCGTACAAAAGAAGTTAAAAATACATTAATAGCCTAGTAAAATATTTTTTGTTTGTTTGGTGAATTAGTTAAAGAGCATTATTGAAAAATATACTCGTCTTTCATCATTTGTCTACGGAGTTACTGCACTTGACTTTTCCTATAATTTTTATACTAATAAAAAATTTGATGATGTATAAAATCAGATAGTTTTAACCAAAATTATTTTTCGAGTAAAATGACAACATTCAGATGATTTTAAATTTTAGGTTTTTTGAAATTTTGAATTTTAGGTTTTCTTTTAACATCTACTACAATAGTAATTTTTCATCATTCACAATTTTTTTTTATTTGTTATGAATTTTATTAACAGAAATCGTGATTTATTGGCCGAGAGAAAAATTTTCTGTATCGAAAATTAAAGTAAACGAAATTCTCTTTGAGATTAGATAAAATATGTCGTATACAAACAAGAATATTAGAAATAAGAAAATTCTTGATAACACAAGTTTTGGAAATTTTTGAAAATCAAGCTTGTCTGAAATGTACGAGCACTGTGGAATTGTAGTTTGTAAACTTAATGCATTCTGATTTACTTTAAATTTTAAATGTTCTAGAAAATGAAATATCTTTTTATTATTTAAAGGCAATACATTTTTTGTTTCGTTTTGAAGGTTAGGATACATTTTATGTATGTCCTGAATTATTAGGTGAGGACTGTCAAAAATAATTGCCAGCCTTTGAGTATCATACTCGTATAAGAGCTAACAGAAGAATTCAAACCAGATAGTCTGATTGCTGATACAAGACGTTTTACACTCACTGCCATAATTATTATTGAGTCTTTTTCCCCCCTAAAAGCAGTGACTGCAACACGCTGGCAGCAGTTTCTAATATAAGTCCTACTACACATTATTTGTGATACGGTATCATTGTGCCAAAATATGGCAAAGACAATTGAATCTTATGCAATTTATTAACGATTATTCAGCCCCGATTATGCGTATTACATTAGGCTTATGGTTTAAAATAATTTGTGCATTGCATACAGTTTCGTTTTACCATCATAAGTGCATCGAACATTACTTTAAATTTTTCATGTTATTGTCTATGAGCCGTTAAGATTTATGACCTACAGATTTCAAGTGTCCTTACTCTACGTAGACACAGGAACATCCCCTGACTTTTTCGGGGAGAAGAAAATGCCTACAGTTAAAAAGTCCAAACGACTAATAATCAATATGTTCCTGGCGTGATTTTAAAATCAGGATTTTTCTAACGGCAAAGGCTGATGATACCGCAATTTGGAATGAAGATTACCTAGAAACGAGGACCTAGATATGAGGGTTAGCAGGATCAGTTGAAGTGTTTGAGAATTCCACTTGTCCCTTATAATCTTCTAAAAGGGATTTGCTGTGCTACGCCCTTAAAAATTACAAATGATTGCTTTCTCAAAGGAAACTAGTTTATATTTATATCAACTTTTCAAATGAATTAAAGAAAAAGTAAAATTTTATGATCATTACCTTAAGTTAAACATTTAAGTTGCTGACTACACTATAATAACAATGATATTATGGTTGTTTAACATTACGGTTTGAGGACACCGCAATTTGCAAAGATTTTTGGTTTGGTTTGTCGCTATACGGTCATTTTTTTGCATATTTTAGGCTAATTAAACCGGGACCTACAGTTTTTAATGTAGATGCCACCGCGAGCATTCCAACCTGAAGTCTGTGGTACCAAAGGCCTGAGCGCTACCCAATTGGTCTCAGGCCGTTCAATTTGCAATGAAGATTGCTTAAAGATATATATGAAGGTAAACATCACCAGTAGGATAGGGTTTGAGGATTCTAATAGTTCCTTATAATGCTACGGATAGGCTTTATGACCTACAAATTTCATGTGTCCTCAACGTACGTAGACGCAGAAACATTCGATGGCGATTGCAGGGTTTGAAGAAAATTTCTGTAGTTCAAAAGCTTAACGGACTAACACTTAAAGATGTTCCTGAGCCTGATTTTAAAGTCAGGGTTCTTCTAATATATTTGCTGAATATTCGCAAGTTAAGATCGGTTATAATCCGAGCAAGTTAAAACAACTGTATCTAGCCTCTCCAATATATATATATATATATATATATGTATATATATATATATTGGAGAGGCTAGATACAGTTGTTCAACAATCATTGAAACGTAATTGTCCCAGATATTCATATTTTAATAATAGATATTTAAAAAATTCTTAGTGACTATTATAGCATTCGTTCTGAAGTAGTTCATATAATAATTCTAACTTTTAAATGTTTACTTAACATAAATATTGTTAATTTTTGAAAGTGCCAAATAAACTCAGAAATCTTAGAATATTTAGCGTTTTCTAGAATCCTCTAAAAGTCGTAAAAGTTCTTAAGAACAAGTTTGAAGAACAAGAACTTTCTCAAGATTGTGTTCTAGAAGAAAACTAGTTCATAATTTTATTCTGATCTGACCAGTTCAGATTAATTAAAAAAAAAAAAAATTTTTTTAAAGTCAATTCCTACTTTTTCCCCCACTATATTGAAGAAAGTCCTTTATAAATAATTTTCATTCATTTTTTAAGCTTATCTGGTGCCATCTATTGGTAGATATATGCAACTTAAATCTAAAAAAAACTAAAATTAATTAATTAAATTTAATTACTGAATTAATATTTGAAAAAACTGTATTAACATCAAATGTCAATGACTACAAGTTCCAAAAAAAAAGTATTTGAATTTGAGTGGATGAATAAAAAGTATTTTATGAACGATATATAATATGAACAAGATATATATATAGCGAGAGTGTGAGCTAATAGAAGGAATTGAAAAAGAAAATCATTTTTATTTTAATTTTTTAATTCTACGTCAGTGTGGTCCAATCGGCCATACACTGTCTTACTGTTCAATATAAGTGCAAAAGACTAAAATGAGAAGCCTCTCCTGTATAAATATTAAAAAGATTAATATTAGAATTTCATGGAAGAACCTTAATTAAATATATTTCAGTCACTAAAATTATATTATGTCTTTTATGTGTGGAGGTTTTTATCGTCGTAGGAATAATTTGACTAATAATAATGTGTAACTAAAAGTAATCTGATGTAAAAATTAATGCATACAAACTCTTTATTGAATATTTTCAATTAATTTAATCTAATGTCAGTAACTCTTAAACTATGTTGAAGGAGAAAATATGAAATTATTAATAAATATCAAATCTCAAGAATTAAGCTGTGTTTATTTTCTGTAATTATTAAGACAAAAACATCATTAATAAGATTTATCATTTACTGAATAATAAATATGCTTTGCTAGATACATTAATTTTCTAGGAAAAATATTTTTATAACCACGTTTAGTTTTAAGATGCATAACAATTTTTTTTTATTACTATTCTTCCTAGATTTATTTTTGAGAAATATTTTGGAAAGTCTTCGCATGTTGTTTACAAAATGTGCCAATTTTTTTTTTCGACCCTCTTTTGATGGATTATACGAAATTCAAGTTTAGATATGGTGTTGCTGAACTGAAGCCAATTTTTTTTTTCTTCTCGTAAGTCAACAAGAACAAGTAACAAGTCCTTTTAAATTGATTTCATGCCAGAAAACAAATTTAGCAACAATTCCGTAGCTTCAAGTCTTCTTTTTTATATATCTTCTAACATTCAGCATAATTCTACACATAGGCCAATCAGGATTTTTTTCTTTCTTGAAAATCCCACACGTGTAAGCGTCAGTGTTTAAATAATCGCTAGTAATCGGTCTTACATAATAAATAGATCACTTTCTTTTGTATAGACCGGTAAGATGCTTGAATATTTCACTTTAGATATCAAGTTTCTGTAGACAATGGATGAAATATTCGATGTTTGGTATTATATATAAAACTATTTTTTTTTTTTTAATCTCTTTCGGCTTGTAGTGGCACGTTTTCAATAAGAACTACTATTATTTTATAGTAGGACAACGGGTGGTTGTGTGTGTGTATAATGAATGTTAAATGTGAACATTACAAATCACCCAGCAGGACAAATCATCCAGTAAGACAACGGATGGTTTTTCTGTGTGTTACTGGTGTAAATGAATGAATGTGAAACTAGTTTTACTGTGTGTAAATGAATGAATGTTAAATGTGAATAAAATCAATCATTAGGAAAATCATCCAGCAGGACAACAGATGGTTTTACTGTGTATAATGAATGTTAAATGTGAACATTACAAATCATCCAGTAAGACAACGGATGGTTTTGCTGTGTGTAAATGAATGTTACTGGTGCAAATGAATGAATGCGAAACTGGTTTTACTGTATGTAAATGAATGTTAATGTGAACAAAATCAATCATTAGAACAAAATCAATCTGTGTGGAATGAATGTTAAATGTGAACAAACTCTATCATTAGGACAATAATCCTCCAGTAGGACAACGGAAGGTTTTACTGTGTATAATGAATGTTAAATGTGAACAAAATCATTCATTAGGACATATCATTCAGTTGGACAACAGATAGTTTTACTGTGTGTAATGAATGTTAAATGTGAACATTACAAATCATCCAGTAATTGACTATATTTTTACATTGACCCAATTTATGATTTAACAGAATACATTTTAGTTAGCTAGCAAAACAACTCCGATTCCGCTAAGTTGAAACCATACATTGTAGCAATTTTTTTTTTTTTTTTGGAAAAACTAATTTGATAGTTTGGTTTGTCTCTCTACGGTCATTTTATGCATACTTTGGGCTAAGATCGGGATCGACAGTTTAATATGGATTCCTAACTACTAACCGCCATGACATCGCCAGGATTCGAATCTGAAGTCCGTGGTACTAAAGGGCAGAGCGCTAGTCAGTTGGCCACCAAGCTGCCTAATTTGACGGAGGTGATATGAGCTAAATAGTCGGAATATTAGTTTCCCTAAGGATTTTATATTTTAAATGGTTTTATGGATTTTTTAAAGCGTTACTCATTATTATAGCACCCTAAGGTACAATGTTAGCATAGTGAAGTAAGGTCTATCATTGTAAAAGTGTCTCAACTTTTCAGCACATAGCTTTTAAAGCTATGTGCTGAAAAAGCAAGTGCATTGTTGAAATTAATCAAAGGTAAATAAATTATTTTTAAACATAAATCCACGTAATCCATATTAAAAAATAATATGATAAATATAATAATATATATAGGAAAGTGTACCATTTGTAAATTTGTTGTATACTTTCTACGAATGGTTATTTTAAAGTAGATATTAGATATAACAATTATAAATCATTTAATGATTGTTTATAAATATTTTTTTAGAGCTATTGTCGTAACCAGTTTTATTAGGTCTATTTTTTTAATAAAATTATTTACTTTATCTGGGGCAAGATTAAAAAAATTTTTTGTTGAATTTAAATTTATTTCCGTTACAATTTACTCCGTACTAATTTTGCCATGTAAGCAATGCATCTCATAAACCTATGAAAATAAGCTTTCTTATTATTTTACCCCGTAATTTCTGTTGCTGGTAAAAAGTAAGACTCATTTTTAAATCAATGTGCTTCATTGAGGATCAAACGGTACATTACATGCCACCTAATATGGCTTTCTTACGAGGTTGTAATTATTAATCGTTAATACTGCTGTTTAACTTGAATATTATATTTGAATATAAAATTATTTTCTCATATAAGACAGTCTACATAAAAAATTAAAATATTTTGCATTTATTGCAAAATTGAAAATAACTACTATAATTATTTTTTTTTATTTTAAATTCAAAAACTATTTCTTTACATTATTAATCTACTACTATTTCTAAAAATACTAATAATAATATAAATTATTAAGCTACTTTAAATTACTTATTCTTTTGAAATTTAATTTGTTATATAACTTCCTATAAAATGTTAATAATATCAAAATAAGTACAATTTTTAGCAAGTAATTTTAACAATGAATTCCTTGACGTCTTTTTAAGTACCATATTTAGTTTGAATATTTTAATAATAACTAATTTTAACATGTATAACTAGTTTTAACTGTTATGCCTTTTTTATTTCGAAATCGAATTAACTATTATTTTATTTTAAATTATGTGAATTAACTCGGACTCATAGATATTCAACTTAAAATTTTCGTGATGGAAAATACTATTTAAGACTAATTTATTTGCATTTGAGAAACTAAATAAAAGAATTTAAATAATTGTTAGTTATGCCATAAACTTTATTATCCTGTATTCTTCACAAAATCTTATTCTTCTTAATATTTCTTTTATTACTTATTCTTATTTTATTACAAAAGTATAATTCTTATACTATTCTTATTATTCATCTATTTAAACTTCTTTCTCTTTTTATAATCGCTTTTTTAAATTCTTAATTCTTCTCAAATTCTAATTTTTATTCTGTTTATTATTCTTATCAGAATTCTTATTCAATATTTAATTCTGACTATCACTCAAGGATATCATCCTATCCCTATTTCCGGCCATTTCCATGAATCGTAGGGACCTTAGGGGGTATTCTAAAAGTAGGGAAAGTTGACCTTCAACTGAATAAGGTCATCTCGAGCTTAACTGGACAAGAGACACGTCAGTACATCGGTTTGAACTTGTCTGTGCAAGCATGCGTCCATTTTGAGTACTTGCTTACTCGTAATACTGTTGCTCATACTTAGAGACCATTTTGTAACCGGTGAGTATAAATATTCTTTACAAAATTCATTTTTATTCTTTTAAAGAATTAATTCTATTCTGGTTTTTAATTTATCAATAGTTATAATATATATATATATATATATTATATTTTGTTACCTGATGTAAATATGAAGCTCTAACACGTGCATATTTGAATTAGAACTAGTTGCTCGGTATATTTTGTGTTAAATTTAAAACGAATGTTGATCAATTTTGAATACCTCTAAAAATAATAAAAACTTATTTTATTTCAATTTTTATATATATTTTATTTAATGTTATTTATTTTCATAAAACCAGATTAATTTAATAATGTCTAGGGATGTGAATAATTTAATACTGTAGATTCTTTATTGCACAAATCGAATATATTAATAAGTGTTGTTTTCAACTACATACGTTGATCATATTTGTTGTTAACATTTTAAAACATTATTTCATTTGTGACAATATCTGTAAAGATAGTTAAAACAGATATTTTTTTTATTTTATATATATAATGACGAAATTCCTGTCTAGATTACACGTATTTTGAATTAAACATTTAGGGCAATAAAATATGTGTTATGCCAATATTTTATTCTTCTAAAAGGTAATAAACTTTTTATAATAATCATTTTGGATTTTAATTTTTAAATGGGCTTTTCAACATTAAAAAAAAAAAAAAAAAAAAATATTTGATTGCTATTTTATAGCCCAAAATTGTTAAGACAAGACTTTAAATGTAGTGTATTTTAATGAAATATAATTTAGGATTGTTCTGTTTCGTATGAAAAAAATTTATTATATTGTTTGCAAATTCACAATCTTCTTTCAGTTTGTTTGCACGAATAATTTTTATGTTTATTTATAAAGTTCATTTAAACCTAAGAGCATTTCAAAACATTATTTTAGGCAATGAATCCACCAATCAATTTCATTTTAATTTTCATCTTATTTCAAATAAAACTATTTCATAATGTGATCATTTTACTTTTTTAATCCGAACATGACGTACTGAAAATTTAATATCATAGTAAATTAAAATTCAAAAATAATAAAAAATAAAAATTTAAATAATTTTAATAAATATTCATACTTTAATTTTTGTGGTCTAAACATCCCCAATAGTGAATACATTTAGTCAAATATTGAAGTTCAATAATCATATTAATATTCTTTTTTCCGGCTAGTTATTCTTCATTAATCCTTGATAATTTTTTTAGCTAATTGTATGTATTAGGTTAAATTAAAAGAGACATATTTTGGAATTACTGGTTCTGTACTAAATATGTTTATAAGAAACGTAAACTTTTTCTGTAATTTTAAAACAACTTGATTGCAAAGCAACGTATTTTGAAAATTTTGTAGTAATATAGTGGGATGTGTGTTGCTGTACTATATATCATCGTACAAGTTCTGTTTTCAGATATCTATATTACCGAGAACTCAAATATTCTATTGTGAGAATGTAATTTAAAGCGGCACTGTACACGATGTATATAAAGGAACAAAAACATTGTGTAGACATGATTGCCAAAGAATACTATCTTAAGTGCATCCTAACCATCTCAAACATTATCGAACAAGCGCCAACGAAAGTGGCTATTATCAGTCACACACAGATAAAAAAAAATAAGAGGCCAGAAAAAAAAAGGGGAATGGAATGAGTGACTTTCACCATTTTTAAGCCAACCTACCCCTCCATTCGTAAGATAGGGGTTGAAGTTGAACTCTTGATAATCTCAGGTCCCCTTTGGTACTTGACCTTCCTCCAGAAAAGAGGGAGGGAGAGCAGGAATGTTTTAGCCAGCTGTTTTTCATGATGAGGCCAGTTATGACTTTTACAACGACCCCCCTCTCATCACCCACGCAGAGGGAAGGGGGGGGGGAAGTGAAACCAGATGTGTTCAGTAAAATCCATTTCTGTCTTTAAAGACCTAAGGGGTCCCCCCCTTCAGTTGATCTCCTGCGCGTTCTTCTACAACGGAGGGGAATCTTGCTGCAGACCTAAAGGGCCGACCGGAAAGATGGTTATTTATAGAGAACTTTTTGCGGAAAAGGAACTAAAAGTAGCATCTCCCCATCCAGGGTTTCGTCTTGCACTCTGGGATAGCTTCTTTCTAGTCCGTGGTATCTTTGGTCGTCTGTCTCCATATATGGCTTGCAGAGCTTCTCGAGTTGCCTTTGCTTTCGTGGCTCGACGCGTACCAGCCACTTTAAGTATGGCTTGCATAGAGTCATGTTGGGTCTGGTTTTGGCTCCTTGGCTGCATTCCTTGGTACAAATTTTGGGGACTTATTAAAAGTACAGGTAGATGCCTCAGCTGGCTCTTTCCTTTCTCTGACTTGGTTGCGTCGTCGACCTTCTGGTCTGCAATCGTGTTCCCTACATCGTCAGAATGAGGTGATGGATTCTTGTGGTTCGTCGTCATCAACTTGAAGTTTCTGGTGGGTGAGTTGTGCTTCTTTGTTATTTTGTCATGCCTATTCCATCCCTAACAATTATCTAGTCCAATGGACTTGGTATTTTGTTTCTTATTGGAAACTTATAACAGTTATTATCTTGGTGGAACATATAACCTAGATGGGATAAATCATGAAGAAGTCAACCTTTCTATGGAATATACTGCTTACACTCATATTGAGCTTCATATGAGGTTTACTATGTTAAGAAATTGTACTTACATATATTTCAAGTTGTTCGTCTTAATATACAAAATTTCATTTATTTAAAGTCAGCAAATGCATATTTTTTGTCAACTCGATTATCTGAGATTTATATACGATGATGATAAAACAAATTTATTGCACATAAGTATATTTAATTAAGCAAGTCAAATTAGAAGATTTAACTTGAGAAGTTATCTTCATCTTAACTGTAATATTAAAATTCTTTTATTACCTCGGTATGGTGTCATCCTCAATAATTTTTTATTAAATAGATTTGTAATTCAATTTCAAAATCTAAGGTCTGCAAAGGCTTACGTGCAGAATTTTTATAAGGCTGGTTTACTTTTACATTTTTGAAATCTCACTGGATTATGGTTTAAGGTTAAAGGATACAATATTTTTCAAAGTTCTACTTATGTTAAAAGAAATGAGTGCACAAATAAGTTTTCTAATTTCGAAGTTCAGAATTCATCTACAATATGTATTAGTTTTTACAGAGATGAAAAATATTAACCACGCCTTTCTTTAGTTGATTTTTTTAGCACTACCAACAATTTTGAATTTTGCATAAATATGTGTGGTCTAATCTAATTCACTTTATATTACATTATCATGTTTGTAATTCAAGAAATTCATAGACTTCCATTAAAATATTCTACGTAATTATTTTCGGAATAATCGCTTTTTCTAAATATTTTGTATTTTATTTATTACTTATAGAATATTTTCATGAAAAGGATATATAAGTATTTTGTTTTTTACGGAAAAAGTAAAAATTATTTCTTATTTTTAAATAATTAAGTCGACATTTATAGATTATAGTTCTATAAAAAAGCACAAATGAAACCTGTAGTAACCGAAAAACATTTTGATCTTTTTGAATAATTATTTTCTTCTATTTCATATTTGATGTATTATTCATTTCATGCATATTAAAAAAAATGAGTAATTTTTGAAATTTATATTTAATAGACTTATTTCTGTATTTCAAGGTAACTTCCATTTTTTTTATTTCAGAATATAATATTATTAGATGAAAAATATCTAAATAATGAAGATAAATTGTATTAAATTACATACATTCCTTAAAACTGTCTGAATGCTGAAATAATGTTCAGTTTAAATAACCTTTTCCCATCTCTTATATTCTTTTGCATCGTGATTTGTCCATTTAGATAGTACTTTTTTAAGAATGAAAATAATATTTCCTAAATAATTTAATTGCTTACTTTATTTAGAAATTAATTAATTTAAATGACTTTAGTATTCCTTAAAATTGATTGAAAGATAAATGTTGAAATTCAAATTTTCTCATCGCATATTTTCATTTACAATCAAGAACGCCATTTGCTCATTTATATTTATCTCCAAATAACCGTTAATGACTTTAAAACCCTGCAGTTGATGCATCACCAAAATAAATCTGCTATTTCGCCTTACAAAAGTGTGAGGGAGGCATAACGAGTGAAACCCAGACACGTACAACTTCAGTCCTCGATCACGTCCAACAACTGTTCATCATAAAATAAATTATCGCTTCACAACTCCTCAGCAACTTTAATCGGCATGTGATATATAGCTGGAATAAATAACCATCCCCAACTTTCTCCTTGTATCTTTTGTGCTGGGTCGCACTATAAATTGACTACCGTTGTCAAGATTTATCCGTACCCGTTACAAAGCTTGGAAGATGATTCTCCGTTACAAATTGCCCTTTCTGCTGTCTTGGTGGAGCTGTAGACTGGCTGTTCGTGTGTATCTTTTCTGTGTAGGTTGTGATGTTATTGATTGTAGTTGCAGTGAAGTAATGCCGGAAGATAATTAGAAATGATCATGAGGATGACGTGAAGGGATGATGTCACAGTGATCGTTAGATCTAACGGTGGTTTCTCATTGGTGGATGGGTGGTTTTTTTTTGGTTGTTTTTCGTTGGATGATTTTCGGTTGTTGCTCTATGAGTGCTGCGCTGTGAGTTTTTTTTATTAGTTTTTTAACGGCGTTGCCTTAATGTCTGTAGAGGACTGGGAATGATTTGTTCTGGTAAATTTGCGTAATTTGTTTGTGGATAAGACGAATTAAGTCGCAGTTTTTTGATGGATAGAATGTAGACTTGTATTATATGAAGTAAAGTAGTATGAAGGAATATAAAGTTTAAAATAAGTTATAAAAGAATATAAATTTATTATAGTTAGGTACAATTATCTATTAAATGCAGTATTGAACTTTACAGAAAATAAAATTTATTTAAGTTAAAATAAACTGTTTTATTAACACATTTTGTATGTAAAAAAATAGCAGGAACTGTAACGCATTTGCGATATGACGTAGAATGAGCCATTACATGAATCAAAATTAATGTGTAAGACACCAATCATATTTATATCAAAAATAATATACATTAATTTGTCGTCAGACAATCGGATTTTGAAATTGCTTGCGTTGTTGTAAAAAAATTCATAATTTCTATATCATCAAAAATATAACATTCGTTGATTGGTTTTTCGTTAAATTTACCATAAGCACTTGTAATTCGAGAATAAATTTTTCAGTAGCAAACTTTTTACTGTGTTTTTTCTTGCTTTGAATTTATGGGGGGAAAAAAACAGCGGTTATTGCATATTTATAATCTTTTGATCATAATCTTTTCATTTTATAACAGTAGTTATGAGAGTGTATTTAATATATATATATATATATATGTAAGATGACGCTCTGACGTATTATATTTAATTATATAATCAATTTTTGATGTTAATATTAAGAAAAAGAAATTTCAGAACAAAATTGTAGATTTGGTTATAATGAACCTGCAGTGTGCTCTGGCTCAAAGTAGGATGAAGTTGTGTCTCATGAATTCTAGGACATCGTGATCAAATCTTTTATGTTGATTAGACAATTCATGGTCCAATGGTAAGAATTCAACTATTAGGACATAGGTTCGAATCCACTGGATTTATGCATTTTGATTAACTGCTTTCAGAATCGGAGAGACACAATGATGTTATCTCCATTGCAATGACTGAATTATTTGTACCATACGTTATAGATGTATATAAATAAACATCTGCTACTGAATCTTGCATGAAGTGTAGTTTTTAATAACGTTTATTTCCTTGCAGGACCATGGTTTGAATGTCGGAAGCTCTGTTTGGATTCCGTGCTTCCTTACTTCCCATATCTTCTTAAAGAGTTGTATGGAATGTAAAGAAGTATGGAGTGTCGACGGAGTGAAACTGCACTCAAGATCTCGCGTCGCTGTTCACGAAAAGTGGTAATTACATTAAATTCACAAGAAGTAATTACATTAACTATTTTTAATATAATAGCGTTTTTAAAAAAATACTTAAGTTCCTGGATTTAATTTTTCTTTCTTAAGGGTTAATTTCTATTTCTTTATTTATTTATTCAGAATTACTTAAAAAAAACTTAACGATAATTAACCTAAATATCATTTTTTGATCATTAACTATTTCTTTTTTTTTTCATGGATTAAAATAAAACTACATGAAATAATGAATATTTTTATTTCTTATGGTTCATTATAATTTAATTCATTTTTAAAGTTCAAATAATTAATTATTTCTCCAACTGAATAATATAAAAATATTAAATAATTATTATTAAGCAATAGATTTAAAGCTACATAGATATTTAAGAAAATTTTAAGTTTAAAAAATGGTGTATTGCTACTGGTAATTTAAATTTGAGCAACTATTTTCTTAATTAAACTTAAAAGAGGCAATGCAATTAACACCAATATTTAACCTTTCTTATATTTTTATATGTAATGTTAATATTTCTATGAATTGCATTGATATTTTTCATAGGAAAGTAGTGTCTTAAATTCTAAAGAAATATTTCAATGTTTATTTTATAACTTTTGTTAATGAAGCCCAAATGAAAACATCCAACAAGGTATTTGACATTTTTATTCTATTTTTGATTATGCATAAGAATTAAAATTAAATCTTTTCATTTTTTTCTACAATGTTGATAAAACATAAAAAAAAAAGTTAATAGCTTCTCTTTCTAAAAATTTTTGTTCATTCTTCTAATGTTCTTTCTTTTAATTAGTTATTTCTTCCAACAGGTACTTCCAAAGCTAGTTAATTACTGGGATTAATTATAAAAATGTTTCTAATTCATCATTTATTAAAAGAACTTTTCAAAGAAATGATGAAGCTTATTATTTTTTATTTGCTATTTAAAGAACATATTTAATTTTATGAGTTTCATTTTAATTTTATTTGTGTAGGGTTAAAAAAGTAATAATTATTCTTATTGATATTTGTACAGATAAAAAAATTCTTTTCTTATGAATAAATTAATTGAATGCCTTTGTAATCTGAATAAGAATATTAATGTAGATTTAATTATTTATTTACCTTTACCTATTTTTAATGTTTTCTGATATTTCTTTTTACTGCAAAGTAAACAGCCTTTAAATTTTTTATTTTAGTATTTGAAAATATTTTAGAAATGCTGTATTTAAATTATTAACAAACGTCTTGTTTTTGAAATTATATATATATTTTATTAATAATATGATTTCATTCTTTTCCAAGAAAAAGAAAAAATTAATGTTTTACAGCAGATTTGAATGGTAAAAAATTTATTATACAGGATTCTTTTATTAACAAACAAACCTTATTTAATATTATTAAAAAATGCTAATAAATATGAATTGAAAATTAACTTTTTGTTGCAATTGATTCAAAATTAGACTAGTCGTTGCAATTCAGATTTGTTGTTGCAACTGATTCAAAATTAGACTAGTCGTTGCAATTCAGATTTGTTGTTGCAATTGATTCAAAATTAGACTAGTCTGTACAATTCAGATTAGCTGTTGCAATTGATTCAAATTTAAATTAGTTGTTGCAATTGATTCAAATTTAAATTAGTTGTTGCAATTGATTCAAATTTAAATTAGTTGTTGCAATTGATTCAAATTTAAATTAGTTGTTGCAATTGATTCAAATTTAAATTAGTTGTTGCAATTGATTCAAAATTTAAATTAGTTGCTGCAATTGATTCAAAATCAATTTGAAACATGGAAGTTTTATAATTATGCAGGAAAAAACTGAGTTACTCATATTTATTTAATAACATTTTAAAGCCATTAAAAAGTTTTCTTTCTCTTTTGAAACTTAAGATGGTGAACATCTTTCTTATAAATTAAATAATACTTGGGGAAAAAAATTGGGTGGACATGAGTTGTTTCAAAAAATAAAGTTTTATTGTTAAAGCCTCACAAATCTTCGTGAAAGATAATCAAAAATCAAAATGTCTGCAAAAATCCTGCTCTAAATCATTTTTATTCTGGAATTTCTTTTAAGGAAAGGCATAAATCAAAGTAAAATATTCATGCGGGAATTGGAACTGACATAAATCTTTTTTCCATCAAATCTTGGGAGAAATATGAAGAATTATAACCAAAAACTTCTAGAGCTGTTATTAAATAATACTTATTCTTAAAATCCTGCTTAGGAAACTCATAAAATAAACTAAAATATTGATTTCGAAACTGAAATTGGCATAGAAATGTCTGGCAATTCCAAGCAGATATCGAATAGCGTTATCTTCATACTTTTTTTTTGTCTGACGAAAACAAATTACTGACGAATTAAACTCCCTTATCTAATCTATGCAAATACAGGGATGTAAGATATGTTCCAAATCTTTGGAAGATTTGTAGGTAATTACCATATTCACTGCAGTAAAGGGAAAAAATCGTCTGATATTCTTTTTTTTTTATTCTTCTTGTAGCTCTAGTTGGATTATGCAGTTTTTTCAAATTACATTCCCCCTTTTTGTTGTTTAAGTTTTCTTTTTATGGAACAGATAAGAAATTTGCATAACATCTTTCGAACATTAATTTCAGGGTTTAAGAAAGGATGGGCGGTAAAGAAAATAAGAAGGGGTTATATGTATTTTCATACTAAAGCATGGCGTCTTGAATTGACGATGTTTAAGAATAAATTATGAGAGTCTCTACTGTGCTAGAACAGAGCTAAAAAGTAATTGTTCGAAAGAAAATTGTTTTTGAAAAGTAATGTTTGTCTTCAAGTATCACATACCCATTCTTAGAATACACGAGATGCCATTTTTTTTTTTTACCCTCGCATATAAATGAATGTATTATGGAATATTACGAAATGAATTTTTGGGAGAATGGATGTTACAAAAATTTGGGATTTTTTGTTTTAGTTGGAAAACACATTATTCAACGTTTAACGATTCTTTATTAAATTTCAGCTAAAAAAATAAATAAAAAGAGCTATTCGTCTTAGATTTTGTTTGTTGAAGATAGAAGTTTCTACTCTTTTTTTGAAGAGATAAATTCATCAAGTAGTTTTTTTATGTTTTTAAGATTCTTCTGTTTAAGAACAAGAAATACGAATGATTTAAGGGTTTTTTTACTGGCGTTTGTTTTATATTCTATCATCTGAATTAGAAAAAAAAATTGCGTTATGCTTTTGTTGTGACATTAAATCATATCTTATTAATTTTAGTAATGGGTTATTTATTATTCATAGTTGGCGATGAAAACAAACTGAAAAAATTCAAATGTAACTTTTTTTTTTTGGTAATATTGTTAGCAAATATATTATTGAATCAAAGACAATCCTCTTATTTTATTCTTACACGAATAGAAATATACGCACATATATTTGACGTTTGGTATCTCTGTCTTAGGGTTAGTCGAGCGATTTCTGTTATGTTATTATATACACATATAGGTGATTAATTATAATCACCTATATGTGTATATAGGTGAAGTTCCAAAGTCTCACTTTCAAAATGATGTAAGAAAGAATCACTCGTCACAATGAGTTCAAATTGAAGATACTTGAAAAGGAGGAAAACGGTACTGCTTCAAAAAAAAGTTCCAAAGTGTATTAATAGATGGCGCTATAAGCGGCATAAAGAAAGTGAATTCGACTGCCAGTGATATTTTGAATCGAAATTACAATGTATTTGGCAGGAGTTACACATTAAACGAATTGTAGTGTCCAATGTGCTTGATTGTTTCGGTTTTTTGACGGAAAAAATGACTTCCAAATCATTCAACAGTTGTGACATTGTTAGTGCATTATCATTACACAGTTGTGAACCCATCCACCACGGCAAGGTCATATCAAATTGGATGGGAAAAATCGGTGGAACTTTTTTTTTTGATGCCATACCGTTTCCCCCTTTTTGAAGCATCTTCAGTTCAAATTTGAACTCATTCTGACTAGTGGTTCTTTTTTTTACAGCATTTTGAAAGTGGACTTTAATTATAATGACTCTGTATATCTATAACAATTTCATCTATAGCAATATATGCATTTCATCTATAACAGAATAAACAATCCATTGATAAATTAATAATAAGAAGTTAGGATGATTTAGTACTTTTTTGTAAGTTTTAATTTTAAAAAAAGATTAAACAAAATACAATATGTTTATACTTATTTTCTGAGGGAAACTGGAACAAATAGAGTTGTACATTTTAGAATTCAAAACCACGAGAACTATTAGATTTATAAAGCACGTTTTCACTAACCTAATTTTATTCGTTAAGTGTGCGTTAATTAAATTGAGTAAAATTAAGGAGAATAACTACTTAAAAGTAATTTTTATGGAGAGATAATTAAAAAAAAAAAACTAAATTAACCGGAAGAAAAAAAGAAAACTAAACGTATTTAAAACTCATGTGAGCCTTATACTTTATTTAATACCATAATCTTTTAAGTACAATAAATAATCAAAAAATAGCAATTTAATTACTCAGCACAATCTTTATTATAATAAGCTTTAGGGTCTCTAAGGCAATAGGTATTCAATGCGTCTTACATTTAATTAAATAAATAATAATAATAAAAAAAAAGGGCTACTTTTTTTTTTCTCTTGTTTTAATTTCTAAGCTAATAAAACCCGGCTAAGTATGCATAAAACAGCTTTTTATGAGTTTTTTTTTTAGTTCTTTTGCATTCTTTTTTTTTAATGTACTTTATGCTCCACTAATTTAACCACAAAATAATTCGTTTTTCGTTATGTAGACAAATCGGGCATTAATTAAAATTCATGTAATTACCAAGAGACTCGACAGTGGGTGACTTAGGGGGGAGAATAAAATAGAACACGACTGACAAAAATTTTTTTTTTTTTTTTTTTTCGATTGTTCCAAACATTGTCCGATGGGACAAGACTTGCTTGCTGTAATTAAAAAGAGGTACTACAATTAACCTTGGGAATGACATATACGAGAAATCTATGAATAAATTAAAACTCACAAATTGAAAAGCCAGTGCCTTGTCTTTGTTTTGCTGGGGGATAGGGAGGAAAAGTCAGAGATTTCTGTTCGAATTTTTTTTTTCTCTTGTGCTTTATTATTTGTAATTTTTCTTTTCTATTTTCTTTTTCAATGTCATCCTTTAATCAGAAAACGCTGTGCCGCCATCTTTTATCGTTACTGTCAAAATGGCAAAGATGAATGACTTTTCGCTTTGTCTTCTTTGCTCTTCTTCAAACAGTGGGGGTGGGGGGAGATTTGGAAGGAGAAAAATTGGGTGTTATTGATTAAAGGTCTCGCTGTTTGGTATCATATCCTGTCGCTATGCTTTCTCAGTCGATTATTTCGTCTTTACGTTGGAAAAGAACGGTGTGGAATTATTGTCTTTGTTCCTTCTTCAGATACTGTTATTGGTGAAAAGCTTTACACAAAAATATATCTTTAGATTATTAGCATATATCTTTTGCTTATTAGCAGTCATATAAATTATACTGTGAAAAGACGATTTACTTAAATTTCAATAATACATCCGATATAATGAGTAGAAATTCCCTAAATTAAGGCGATGATATAACCACTAAAGATAAAAGTATTTCAATATTGTAGTCAGTTATACAATCCAATTTTAACTGAGTTCTTTAATTCATCTTTATTGTCATTACAGCCTTGTACAGGCTTGAACTTCCAACACAACAGCTGTCTCACTTCCAATGCGAATATCTTCCAATTAATAATTTTCAGTTGTCTAAGATCCTCTTGAACACTATCCATGCACTTTTCCCTTGGTCTTCCTATTGTTGAACAATTTACGTGACAGAATCTTTTTAATGATGTTTCCCTCATTTCTGCTATGAACATGTCCGAGCCAGCGGATTCTTTGTGATTTGATGTATCTCACAATGACTCCATGTTTAATTATGTGTTCAGTTTCTTTGTGTGGTTTTCTGATCCATATATTATAGCCAACTCTTTGTCCAAAAATTGTCCTCTCAAAGGCTCTGATGTAATCCAAGTTCTTAGCGTTTAATGCCCACGTTTCTCCAGTATAGACTGTGCTGTAAAATTATATAAATGTTCTAGATTAGATTTGGGGGCTTAAATATTGCACATCAATTAAAAAAAATAGATTAAAGCTATAAGTAAACGTAATTATTGACGAATTTCTATAAAATCAATGAACAAATATTGATGTTTATTAATTTTTTTTTCTCTTAAAAATCATCTCAATTAATATTGAAGAACATATTCAAAAGTAAGTATTTTTGTAACACATTATAATTTATTTAAAAAAATTAATAGTTTAAAAAAACTAAAAAATACTCTTTTAGAGTTAATCAATCTAAAAAGTAAAAAATAATTGTTAACATAAGAATAAAATGACTGACGAGAAAATGAATGTCACGGTTCTAAAAGCGTGGGGTGCTCGATATCAATCGTTATAATTTTTCACTAGTTTCATTCCGAAATGCAGAGTTAGTTTAAAAATGTCATACAAAGCACCCCACGCTTTTAGAACAGTGACATTCATTTTCTCGTCAGTCATTTTATTCTTATGTTAACAATTATTTTTTACTTTTTAGATTGATTAACTCTAAAAGCGTATTTTTTAGTTTTTTTGAACTATTAATTTATTTTTTACTTTTTAGTCTGATTAACTCTAAAAGCACATTTTTTTTTAGTTTTTTTAAACTATAATTTATTTTTCATGTTTTTACTTTGTTTGTTTTCCACTTGGCCGGTTATCCACTAAGTTTACACACTTTTTACCCACCGAAATTTTCGGCCAATAGGAAGAGCGCAATTCGACATGATCGCACTCCTATGCCTTTGAGATCCGCCTCTTTTTAGCCACCAAAATTTTCGGCCAATAGGAAGAGCGCAATTCGATCACGGATATTACTGAATTTCTACCCGGGGTGAAAGCAGGAGATCGAAAAAGCTAAAGCTATCGGTACAATTAAGAGTCCGTTGACGATGCCCAAAAATAAAAAGGTTAAAGTTAAAATGAGAATTTTAAGATAAAAGTAAAATAAAACAAAAGTAATTAAGATTAAACAGAATAATTATACAAAATAAGTAGGGTGTGATCAGTTGACTGACTCGCCAGTAGATGGCGCCATCAGTCCCAAAAGTGAGTTACATACAAACATACAGGTGAAGCTAATAAAAGCGTATTAAAAAGGGTCATTTGATCAGAAATTTTAGTGTAAGTTTGAATTATGTTAAACAACTTTTCAAACAAATCAATTTTTCATATGAAGCATGACATATTATAAAAAATTCATTTGTATATCTTCAACTAATTCTGTGATACATTTTCTTAATGGTTAAAAATGCAAAAGAGCTTTTAACTTTTATCTGAAATAGAACTGTGAATAGATTTTAATCGCCATTAAAGTTAGCAACAGTTCTTGACATTTTCTATCAAGCCGTTACTTGTTTTGACAGAAATCGCAAAATAATTATGAAACTTTTCTACTCAAACCCTCGTTATTATACCATCATTATCTATCCTCTTCTCTCGCTCCTCTTCCACCATTCATCATCCTTTTCGATGGTTTCACTGCAATAACTTCCAACTCTGCCGCAAAAACTACCAACAGAGAAAGGAATGATGGATTCACTATCTAAATTGAGATTTAAATTTAAAGAAAAAAATTACTATCTTTTAGATTAAACAAAAGAAAATTTTTACAGAAGTTTCTGGTATACAAGAAATTTAAATGCTTAATCCTCAAGGGAAAATATGAAAATTTTTTGATTTTTTATCTAGTTATTTATATCTTGAATGAATAAATTCAGACCTAAGATTTATTTCTAATAGATATTTATGACGCATAATGAATTTGTTTCTGACATTATTTTTAAAAATCAATATATTTAAATCACATTATTAATACATCCTATTTTGGAAAACAAAGCTTTTTTCCCCTAATTAAAGGAGTTAGTTACCCAAATTAAATGATCCCTAGTTTTTTATATCCTAAATATATTTTTTTAAATGAATAAATTCAGACTTAAGATTTATTTTTAACAGATCTTATAATGAATAATGAATTTGTTTATGACATTATTATTTTTAAAATCAATATAATAAAGTCACATTATTAACACATCCTATTTGGGAAAATAAACCAACCTTTTTCTCTAATTAAATGATCCCTAGTTATTTATACTTGTATCATAAATATATATTTTAAATGAATTAATTCAAACCTATGATTTATTTTTTAATAGATATTTTTGATGCATAATGAATTTGTTTATGACAATACTTTTAAAATTAGTATAATAAAACTCACATTATTTGATAAGAGAAATTACAGACCCCCAGATTACCCTACTAAACTAGAGAAACTACTATATATATATATATATAAATATATAAGAATTAATAAATATTTAAAAATATAATGAATGTAAGTATAATAACATCGAATTAAACAACCCTTTAAGTCTAATCACTTCTAAAAATTTCCAAAAGCTTTTAATTTATTTTTTAAAAAAACTTTTATAACCATTTTGCCAATGTAATGAACATCGATCCCTTATAATGTAAATTATAAAAAAAAAAAAAAAATAAACCCCAACTTAACTATATAAAATTTTTAATATCAAAACCTTCAAAAACATTTAAGTGCTTCTATAAAAGCTCCAAGAACCCTATAATGTGAAGCAATTCTTTTAGCTTAACTATACTGTACTTTGATATTTAATTCATTATTCTCTTGGTAAAGAAAATAAAAGCAGATGCTGCTTTGCCAGTGAAAAGGGTTATTGTTGCTGCCCCTTTAAAGAGGTTTTCCCAGCAACTGATCACTCACGCAAATAGCACCAAGTTCCACAAGGCGTCTGCTGTTCCACCCCTACCACCCCTGTTTTTGTTCTTTTTATTCCAGCAACCCCATTCCTCCTCTACCAAAAACCCATCCATTGTTTCAGGGCGCTAGGAAGAGAGAATGCCCCACTTAATTACAGTTTGCATTTAGGGCCGGCCTTGTTTTTGCAGCCCCTGCACCAGAACTTGATGGATGTGTTTTAATTACAGCTGTTCTTGGTATAAGTCCCCATGCTTCCTAATTACGTGTCACTGTGTTTTGAGAGAGAAAGTGAGCAACCCTCTGGTAGTAAAAATAAAAAGCAACCTACCAACAAAAGCGTGGCAAATAAAGTAAAAAAAAAAAAAAAAAAGTGTAATAAAATTAGTGACTCTTCGAGGTGGAAAAAATTGGGATTCTTTGAAGACATGCCAAGGCTTTTGGTGATGGTGATTCTGATACGAGTTATTGAGTAAGTAACCAATAGAGTATTGTTGTAAAAAAAGAAGAGAATCTCGTTTAGTTTGGGCTCTTCTTTTAGAAAGGAACTTTTAGTGTCCTGTGATGAGGGTGGATTTTGTCATGCATAGCGTAAAATAAATGTCTGGCATTTGTTAGGATATATTTGTCTCGAATTTAGAGGAAACTTTCCTTTTTTTTTATATATATTGATTTGGTGTCACAAGAGACTTTTCTGTATTATGTTAAATGAGTTGTAAGATCAGAGTGCAGAAACTCCAGGAGGTGACTTTTTTTCCCAAGGAAGATAAATAAATAAGTCATGTATTTGTATTGAATGTTGATTTTAATTTAGTATTTTTAAAAGAAAATTTATTGTAATATTTTTAAAAATAATTGATGATTTTAATTCAATATTTTTAAAAGAAAATTTATTGTTGATTTCAATTTAATATTTTTAAAAGAAAATTGATTGATTTTGTTATGCATAGTGTAAAATAAATGCCTGGCATTTGCTAGGATATATTTGTCTCGATTTTGGAAACTTTTCCTTTTTTTTTATATATTGATTTGGTGTCACGAGACTTTTCTATATTATGTTAAATGAGTTGCAAGATCAGAGTGGAGAAACTACAGGAGACGAAATTTTAAACTTTTTTTTTTCTCATGGTAGGTAAATAAGTCATGCATTTGTATTGTTTGTTGATGTTAATTTAGTATTTTTAAAAGAAAATTGATTTTTGGGTTTTAATTTAATATTTTTAAAGAAACTTCATTGTTGATTTTAATTTAATATTTTTAAATGAAAATTGATTGTTGATTTTAAGTATTGAATTAAAGTAAGTATATTTGTTCGAATTTGGAAACTTTCCTCTTTTTTATATATTGATTTGGTGTCAAAAGAGGTTTTCTGTATTATGTTAAATGAATTGCAAGATTAACGGGCAGAAACTTCTAGAGTGACTTTTTTTTTTTCATGGAAGATAAATAAATATGCCATCCATTTGTATTGATTGTTGATTTTAAATTAATATTTTTTAAAAGAAAATTGTTTGTTGATTTTAATTTAATATTTTTTAAAAGGAAATTGATTGTTGATTTTAATTTAGTATTTTTTAAAAAGGAAATTGATTGTTGATTTTAATTTAATATTTTAAAAAGAAAATTGATTGTTGAATATTAAATTAAAATTAATATTTTAAAAAGGAAAATGATTGTTGATTTTAATTTTATATTTTTAAAAGAAAATTGTTGATTTTAATTTAGTATTTTTGAAAGAAAATTGATTGTTGATTTTGATTTAATATTTTTAAAAGAAAAAGGATTGTTGATTTTAATTTAATATTTTTTAAAAGAAAAAGATTGTTGATTTTAATTTAATATTTTTTTAAAAGAAAAATTATTGTTGATTTTAATTAATATTTTTAAAAATTGATTGTTGATTTTAATTTAATATTTTTAAAAGAAAATTGATTGTTGGATTTTAATTTAATATTTTTAAAAGGAAAATTGATTGTTGATTCCATTCCATCCATAGATTTGTTGTTTATACGTTTGAAAACAAACGTAGAAGAAAATTTTAACATTAAAAATGAATTTTCATGCTTTATTTCCTTAATTTTTAGTGAAATTTGTAAATTTTTGTAGATACAGATGTCTTTTTTAAAAGTTTTAGTTTTATTATTTTTAAAATAATGTTATTTATAATTTATGGTTTAATATCATTTATGCATATTCTTTTTCTGTTGAATTAAGTATTGTTAATATTTTTGAAATCAAATTTAATTTTAAAATATGTTTTCTCTTAAATAGGAATTCTTTTACAGCATAGCATGCACATATGCAGAAAGCATGAAAATGTATTGAATATTTTTGTTTATTATGTAGTAATGATCATAATGCTGCATGTTTGATTTGTACAAATTTTAAAAAGTGGAGAGATTTTATACAAAATGTTCAGCATGTTTGTTAAAAGTGTGTAAAAAATTTTAATATGCATGTGTTTTTCAATAAAGTTATATAAACCTTTAAAAGTGTGTGTTTTGACTTGTTTTTAATTTTTTTTTTTCATTTGAGTTTTTTATCTGCATGTTATGAATTTTTGAATAAAATTTTATTAAACTAAAATTATATTTTTTATTATTGTTTAAAAGCATTTTTTACGTGAAAAATTTACTAACATATTGAAAGAAAAAAAGTTTGGTTGTTTTCAGTGAGAAAAACAAAAAATTATCAAGAAAATCATATAAAATCTAAAATTTATACACTAGCTAAAGCATGAAAGTTTGATTTTAAACGACGTTTGATTAGTAATAAAACTAAAAAAAATTTCAAATAAATGAACCCCTTTTATTTGTTTTTAAATTCATTTATTATTAATTTTTTTCATTTAAGATTCTAATCTGCATATTATGAATTATTCATTGAAGTTTTGTACAAACTCAAAAGCCATATATATTTTTTATTCACATGAAAAAAATAATTTTTCATTTATAAATACAATTATTGATATATTCAAAGAAAAAATTTCATTGTTTTTAGAGAAAAAACAAAATTATATATCAAATCAAAAAATTGTATAGTTACACTAGCTTGGAAAGTTTGATTTTATACGAGATTTGATTTGTAGCAAAACTAGAAACATCTTCAGTGAATAAATGGAACATTATTGAAGTTATCGATAAAGAGGAGAGATATTATTATATGTTATACTAGCAGACCCGGCCACGCGTTGCTGTGGCTTTCTTGTATTTAGTTCAATTATTAGATACTGTCATTGGTATTGTTAAGGAAGTGATTGGTAAAGAATGATGAAAAGCTCAAATTAAGCTTCAACGAATAGAAAATGTTTAATTTTTATTAATTTAATGAATGAGGTAGATAATGTTGATTTTTTTAACATTGTTTTATAATTATTTTACCTAATTTAATTTTTAATAATCATTACTTTCATTTATCTAAGAACTAAGAACACTATTTCTTGTTAATCTGTCTTTCGTCAAAATAAATAGATTAGTTAAATAATTTAATAAGTTGGTTATGATTTTCTAAAAGATTTTCCAACAATTCTACAATAGCTCTTTGTACTGCTTGTTCGATAAAATTATACTGACATCGAGTTGTCACACGTTCTTCAGAACCGCCCATAAAATAAATTTGAAGAAATTTTGGCTCTTCGTTAGGTATTGGCATCAACGACCCGATCTTATGGTACACCTGACCTTGTATTTTGAATGTACTTTCAAAATTACGTCCATCGTATGATAAATCGCAAATTTTAGTTGCGCCAAATGACGAAATATGAAAATCATCGATTTTGCATTTAAATAAAAAAATCTGAATAAAAACTATCCTATCTCTCAAGTTGGAAAAAAAGGAAAAAAAAAGTTAAAATCGCATTGTTAATTTCGAAGTTCATCCCGAACAAACATCGTGACACGGGAATTATATATAATAGAGATAGATATAACAAAATCTTCCTTCTGTATAGAGTAAAAAAATGTCTGCTTTTTCCTGGGGAGTTATTTTTCCATATCTGAAGCATTACTTTTTTAAGATGCCTAAACATGTTTTAGGAATAGACAGAAATTATTTTAGGAAGCCTTTATTTAAAATAATTATCTGCATTATTTTATTAAGATAAATATTGCATTACTAAATTCGAAATTTCATCCCAAATTATCTTTAGTATATGGGTGATAATGAACGTTTAAAGATACTATAAACGTTATACACATTGAGTTATAACACATTTAACTTGTTTAAATCTTTTTTAAGTCAGTGTTTAAATACCGACACTAACATTAACAAAAATAATTAAGCAAAGTATATGATTTTGCTTATTCAAGCTAAAGTTTATTTGCTAAAGTCAAGTTCAGCAATTTACTAAACTGACTTAGATCTCATGGATTAATTAACATGAATTTTATTCAGAACATAATACTGAAAAGGGAACATACCAAAGATAATATGTATATAAGAAAAACTACACATGACAATTTAAATAAATTACTTTAATTTAAATCGTATCTATGCAAGGGACGCGCATGACAAATATAAAGGGTGATAAACTCTTCCATTGGGTTTGAGGAAGAGGGGAAAATGCTGCAAACCAACCCATCCTGAGGGTGTTCCTTCAGAATAGGAGTTGCGATGTGACAGGCCCACATGCTGCAATCTTAACATTGAATCTGCTGCGTATCTTTAATTTTAGTAAAGTATAAATTCAGTAAAAATGCTCAATATTTCGAAACAACATTCATTGATATCATATGAATCATTAAATAAATAAAATTGACTGACACACGGATATAGATCTCATCAGAGAGTAACTTTTTTTTTCCCCCACGTGAATGATGTTACTAAGATTTATATCTGAAAGTAGTTCAAATTATAAATTGTGGAATTTCTTAAAAATTTGGTTGTATAGCATTTGCATGTTGAACATGATGCACAATGAGATTTATACATAACAAAATGAACATTTTTGAGTATTGTTGTCTGTGAGAAATAATAATGATAAATTAAAAGCATTTTAAAAAGTATATTTTGGGGTTAAAATTACCTCAAGTAAATGCATGATATTTTTTAATTTGAAAGCGATATAGAAAAACTGATATGTGAGATATAAAGAATAATTCGTCTGTGAAATGATTTTTTCCCCCTAGTAACACATCAAGAGTTTGCATGACGTAATGATCCTAATTCTTGTGAAGTTTGTGATGGACGTGTTTTTGTCCTGAAGACCAGTGATGTTTTAAAAAATCAAGCTTTTTTACATAAGAACATAACAAGAGTTTGCATGAAGTAATGGTTATGATCCTTGTTGATGCACGTTTTTTGTCCTGAAGGTCATTGATGTTTCAAGAAATCCAGCTTTTTTGAGCTGTGATTATCGATCATTGGCCGACATCAAAGATCGTTGCAACCTCCGGATTCTCTATATTCATGGGAATCTGGTTACCTAATGGATGACATTATTATAAAAAAAATTTAATATCTCTGAAATATTTTAAAAAAAAAAAAAAAAATTACACATTTAATAAATAGTATTGACAAAAAAAAAAAAAATTGCTGCATGTTAACTCATGTGACTAATTAACATGAATTTTATTCAGAACATAATACTGAAAATGGAACATACTAAAGATGAACTATATATATTAGATAAACTACATATGACAATTTAAATAAATTACATCAATATAAATCTTATTTAAGCCAGGGATGAGCAAGATAAATATATAGAGTGTTAAATCCTTGCGTTGAATTCGAAGAGGAAAGGGGATGGGAGAGTGCGAAGCTACAAATTATATATTCCATTCCTGAATTCCTGAGGGCGTTCATTCAGAATAGGGATTGTAATGTGACACGCCCACATATTGTAGTCTTAGCATTGAATCTGCAGTGCATCTTCCATTTTGGTAATGAATAAATTCAGTCAAAATACTCGAAATTCGAAAACAACATTCATAGATATATGAATCATTCAATAATTAAAATAGTCTGATACATGGCTATAGATCTCACAATTTCTCATGAGGGAGTAATTATTTTGTTTTCAGGTAAATCATGTTACAAACGCGAAAGTGACCTGTACTTTAGTAGTCGATAATTTAATATCAAACAATAAATTGTGGAATTTTAAAAAATTTGGTTGCAGCATAGCGTGTTGAACAAATTGATCCACAATGAGGTTTAAAAATAACAAAAAGGACATTTTTGAACATGCTTGTCTGTAGCAAATAATATTGATAAATTAAAAACATTTAAGAATGTATATATTTTAACTAAAACTACTTCAAGTAAAAGCATGCTATTTTTTAAAGAGAAAGTGATAAAAACAAAAAAACTCTGATATGTGAGATATAAAGAATAACCCGTCTGTAAAAGGATTTTTTTGTTCATAATAACATATCAAGAGTTTGCATGAAGAAATGGTTATGATCCTTGTCATGTTTGTGTTGAACGTGTTTTTGTCCTGAAGGCCATTGACTTTTTTAAGAAATCAAGCATTTTTATGCTGTGACTACTGTCAATGGCCGACATCAAAGATCATTGCAACCTCCGGATTCTTTATATTCATGGGAATCTGGTTACCTAATGGATGACATTGTTATTGAAAAAATTTAGTTTCTGAAATATTATGTAACAAAAAAATAATTTATACTTATAGGACATTAATTAAATTTTTAATAAAGAAGTTTACATTAAGAAAAAACTCGCAATTTCAGTTATAAAAGCCACATGCGACATTAGAAGAATATTTCGACTGCAAATAAGACTTTTTGATGCTATCTTATTGAAGTAGTAGTTGTCAATTTTTGTAATAGTTGTGCATGGATATTGAATGTTTTCCCTGAAGGCCATTGATGTTTTAAGACATCAAGCATTTTTATGATGTGATTATCGATCATTGGCCGACATCAAAGATCATTGCAACCTCCGGATTCTCTATATTCATGGGAATCTGGTTACCTAATGGATGACATTATTATAAAAAAAATTTAATATCTCTGAAATATTTATAAAAAATTACACATTTAATAAATAGTATTGACAAAAAAAAAAAAATGTTAACTCATGTGACTAATTAACATGAATTTTATTCAGAACATAATACTGAAAATGGACATCAAAGATCTTTATATTAGATTCATATGACAATTTAAATTTCATCAATATAAATCTTATTTAAGCCAGGGATGAGCAAGATAAATATATAGAGTGTTAAATCCTTGAAGTTGAATTCGAAAGGAAAGTGTGGGGAGTGCGAAGCTACAAATTATATATTCCATTCCTGAATTCCTGGGCGTTCATTCAGAATAGGGATTGCCAATGTGACACGCCCACATATTGTAGTCTTAGCATTGAATCTGCAGTGCATCTTCCATTTTGGTAATGAATAAATTTTCAAAATACTCGAAATTCGAAAACAACATTCATAGATATATGAATCATTCAATAATTAAAATAGTCTGATACATGGCTATAGATCTCACAATTTCTCATGAGGGAGTAATTATTTTGTTTTCAGGTAAATCATGTTACAAACGCGAAAGTGACCTGTACTTTAGTAGTCGATGGGAATTTAATATCAAACAATAAATTGTGGAATTTTAAAAATTTGGTTGCAGCATAGCGTGTTGAACAAATTGATCCACAATGAGGTTTATAAATAACAAAAAGGACATTTTTGAACATGCTTGTCTGTAGCAAATAATATTGATAAATTAAAAACATTTAAGAATGCATATATTTTGACTAAAGCTACTTCAAGTAAAAGCATGCTATTTTTTAAAGAGAAAGTGATAAAAACAAAAACTCTGATATGTGAGATATAAAGAATAACCCGTCTGTAAAAGGATTTTTTTGTTCATAATAACATATCCAGAGTTTGCATAAAGAAATGGTTATGATCCTTGTCATGTTTGTGTTGAACGTGTTTTTGTCCTGAAGGCCATTGACTTTTTAAAGAAATCAAGCATTTTTATGCTGTGACTACTGTCATTGGCCGACATCAAAGATCATTGCAACCTCCGGATTCTTTATATTCATGGGAATCTGGTTACCTAATGGATGACATTATTATCGAAAAAATTTAGTTTCTGAAATATTATATAACAAAAAAATAATTTACACTTATAGGACATTAATTAAATTTTTAATAAAGAAGTTTACATTAAGAAAAAACTCGCAATTTCAATTATAAAAGCCACATGCGACATTAGAAGAATATTTCGACTGCAAATAAGACTTTTTGATGCTATCTTATTGAAGTAGTAGTTGTCAATTTTTGTAATAGTTGTGCATGGATATTGAATGTTTTCCCTGAAGGCCATCGATGTTTTAAGACATCAAGCATTTTTATGATGTGATTATCGATCACTGGCCGACATCAAAGATCATTGCAACCTTCGGATTCTCTATATTAATGGGAATCTGGTTACCTAATGGATGACATTATTATTAAAAAATTAATTATATCTGAAATATTATATAACAGTAAATAATTTACACATTTAGTAAATTGTTTTAAAAAAATAAAATTTTCAGTGAAGTGTGTTTAATAAAGAAGTATACATCAAGAAAAACTCGCAATTTCATTTATAAAAACCTTATGTGATATTTGAAGAACATTTCAACTGCAAGTAAAACTTATTGATGCTTTGCCAATTCTTGTAATATTTTTGTACAGTGAATATTTTTCCTGAAGGCCAATGATTTTTTTAAGAAATCAAGCATTTTTATGCTGTGACTACTGTCATTGGCCGACATCAAAGATCATTGCAACCTCCGGATTCTTTATATTCATGGGAATCTGGTTACCTAATGGATGACATTGTTATTGAAAAAAGTTAAAATCTCTGAAATATTATAAAACAAAAATAATTTACACGTTTAGTAAACAGTATTGATAAAAAAACATTGCTGCATGTTAATAAATAAACATTTCAATTATAAAAGCCATATGTGAGATTAGAAAAATATTTAAACTTCAAATAAGACTTTTTGATACCTTCACATTGAAGTAAGAGTTGCCATTTCTTGTAATATTTTTGCTTGAACATTGAATGTTTTCCCTGAAGGCCACTGATTTTTTTAAGAAATCAAGCATTTTTTTATGCTGTGACTACTGTCATTGGCCGACATCAAAGATCATTGCAACCTCCGGATTCTCCATATTCATGGGAATCTGGTTACCTAATGGATGACATTGTTATTGAAAATTTAATATCTCTGAAATATTATATAACAAAAATAATTTATGCGTTCAGTAAATAGTATTGGTAAAAAAAATATTACTGCATGTTAATAAATAAATATTTCAAATATGACAGCCATATGTGAGATTAGAAAAATATTTAAACTTCAAATACGACTTTTTGATACCATCACATTGAAGTAATGGTTGCTAATTCTTGTAATATTTGTGCATGAACATTGAATGTTTTCCTGAAGGCCACTGATTTTTTTAAGAAATCAAGCATTTTTATGCTGTGACTACTGTCGTTGGCCGACATCAAAGATCATTGCAACCTCCGGATTCTTTATATTCATGGGAATCTGGTTACCTAATGGATGACATTGTTATAAAATTTAATATTCCTAAAATATTATATAACAAATATAATTTACACATTTAGTAAACAGTATTGATAAAAAAACATTGCTGCATGTTAATAAATAAACATTTCAATTATAAAAGCCATATGTAAGATTAGAAGAATATTTAATTGAAAATAACACTTTTTGATACCATCACATTGAAGTAATGGTTGCCAATTTTTGTAATATTTGTGCATGAACATTGAATGTTTTCCCTGAAGGCCATTGATTTTCTTAAGAAATCAAGCATTTGTTATGCTGTGACTATTGTCGTTGGCCGACATCAAAGATCATTGCAACCTCCGGATTCTTTATATTCATGGGAATCTGGTTACCTAATGGATGACATTATTATAAAATTTAATATTCCTAAAATATTATATAACGAATATAATTTACACATTTAGTAAACAGTATTGATAAAAAAACATTGCTGCTTGTTAATAAATAAACATTTCAATTATAAAAGCCATATGTGAGATTAGAAGAATATTTAAACTTCAAATAAGACTTTTTGATACCTTCACATTGAAGTAAGAGTTGCCAATTCTTGTAATATTTGTGCATGAACATTGAATGTTTTCCTGAAGGCCATTGATTTTTTTAAGAAATCAAGCATTTTTATGCTGTGACTACTGTCATTGGCCGACATCAAAGATCATTGCAACCTCCGGTTTCTCCATATTCATGGGAATCTGGTTACCTAATGGATGACATTATTATTGAAAAATTTAATATCTCTGAAATATTATATAACAAAAATAATTTAAACATTAGTAAAATAGTGTTGACAAATAATTATTGCTGCATGTTAATAAATAACAAAAAAAAAAAAAAAAAAAAAAAAAAAAAAAAAGGATATTTATTTTGTATTTTATTGAATTATGGAATAGGTACGTAAAAAGCCTATTTGTGATAATGTAAATTAATAATAATGAAATAGAATATCATACATCCTGCAGATGCTTTTATTTTTCAGTAATTTTATTTATTTTACATGAAATGAATAAATACTTAAATATAGGCACAATAAATATAACACAATGTTTTTTAAATTATTTCTGTGCAAAATCAATTTTTACTTTTTGTATGTCTTAATCATTAGATTTAAATACTAACTGCTGTAATTAACTTCAAGTAATTAAAATTTATTTCAATGTGAAAACAATGTTTTTGGCAATATTAAAAATTACAATTGTACACATCTATATTAAATTTATATGACTTTTTGGTTTTCAAATTCTTAAAAATTCGTTAATTAAAAATATATTTTATATTAATATTCCTAGGTATTTGAATTATGTATGCTTGCAAACATTATGTATGCTTGCAAGCAACCTAAATGTTGCTTGATATTAGTAATAAGCGATGATATTAGTAATAAGCATATAGAATCCAATAAGAGAGATTTATTCTAGTCTAACTTCTAAATTCTTTATGATTAGATTAAGTCCTTATTTCATATTAAATATAAAATCTATTTATTTTATATGAAACTTTTTCCAAATCACAAAGCTCAAAAAAATTTTTACCCAGATATTTAAGCTAAATTAAATTAATAATACTTTTCTAAATTTCACATCTAGTTTTTGAGTATAATCATGCTAGATTTTACGAGTAATTAGGTAAAAAAAAAAAAAAATCTTGCATTTATATAAATTACTGGGATGAAATATTTGTAATTCTTGTACAGTTTTAAAACGGTTTAAAATAAAAGAAATTGCACTTCTAAAGAAACAAAAAAAAAAAAAAAGCTTTACAATATTTCCTTAATTTAATTTGAATTATTACAGCATATTCTGGATGGTTTGATACAATGTAGAAAGTTATGAATAATTATAACAAAAAGTGTGACATTGCTTTTTACATGTTCAAAGCATTTCTAAAATTTCATTTTAATCATTATATCTAATTATAATTTAATCATAAACAAAATTATTTAAAAAATGGAGAACTGAAAAAGGATACATTTAATGGCACGAGCATGGTTAATTGGCTAATTAATTCACAGAAAAAGAAAGAAATTTATGAAATATGACCGATCGATCAATGCCAAGGCCAATAATATGAAAAAATGTTAAGTTCCTAAAACTTAATTCGTGCTTGTGACCGAAATAGATCTCATTACCCTTATTTATCTGCCAATTTTCCCTATTTAGCGGATCTGGTTACTGAATGAAAACAATTTAGACGTCTAAAAGGGAATATAAAAATTAAAAAAAGAAACTTATATGCTCATATTGATTACATTTATTATACAAACTATAAAGATAATAACAATAAATCTCCTTTTATCCTTAATTTGATTGCACAAATCAACTCCAGCTGTTTTAACTCAATAATATTTATTTCTTAAATTCTGATAAGACATTATTGTACTTAAACTGGCCATGTTGGAACAAATTGATGATAATGTGATTCAATATCAAATTACATGAGATTTTTAATTAAATTAAAAAAAGCATGCAGTAAATTAACGTGTGTTTTAAATAATAGAATGCTGACGGGAAATTAGATAAAAGCTGTATTTAAGTGAAATATTTAAATTATTAGTAGATATCTAATGAACTTTCTCATTTCTGTGTAAGTATTAAAAAGACGTGACTAAAACAATTATGATTTCATGACATTTATTTGAAAATATTTATTAAAGCTATTTGAAAGAATTACAACATAGAATTTGATAAAGCATTTAAAATTTATATAGAAAATTATGTAACGAAAATAGAAGTTGAAGATCTAACGAGAATTTAGAATGGAAAATTTTTTTTTTCAACTTGTAGGCAGCTTCTTTTGGGTTGTTATTATAATTATGGTCTTACATCAAAGATTATTGAAATTTCGGTTTATCTATGATCATGGTAATGTAGTTACTTAATGGATGACATTATTATTAAAATAACGAATATTTGTTAAATTGCTGGCTATCTAACAAAAATAAATTACACATTTTGCAAATAACAATAAATTATAATCTTTTAAGTAAATATATAGTTTTTAAATACTAATAATAGTTTTTAAATATTTATAATAATAGTAAATATATGTTTAATAAAGACTAGAGCAAGAGACAAAGCATGGAATTTTGCTAAAGATAACAATGTGTAAGAAATAAATTGAAAAATATTTGAATATATTTGAGTAAGTTGAAAAATATTTCTGTATGGACGTTTCATTCTGTTTTATTTTTCTGCATGCACAACTTTTTTTTTTTGTCCTGAAGGCCATTGATATTTCAAGAAATCAAACATTTTTATGCTGTGATTGTAATCATTTTCCAACATCGAAGATCATTGCAACCCCCGGATTCTCCATTTTCATGGGAATCTGGTTACCTAATGGATGACATTATTATTGAAAAATTTAACAACTCTGAAATATTATATAACAACAAATAATTTAGAACATTTAGTTAATTGTATTGATAAATTAAAAATTTTAATAAAGAAGTTTACATCAAGACAAAACGCGCAATTTCAATTATAAAAGTCATATGTGAGATTTAAAGAATGTTTCGATTATATGACTTTGATTATATCAAAGTGAAGTAATGGTTGAGAATTATATATTATTTGTGTATGGACATTGAATGTTTCCTATGAAAGTCATTGCAATCATCAAGCATTGAAAATCAAGCATTTTTACGCTGTGATTATCTATCATTGGCCGACATCAAAGATCATTGGATCTTCCGGATTCTCTATATTCATGGATATATAAAAAGAGTTTGCATGAAGTAATGATTATAATTCTAGTGAAGGAAGTGTTTTTGTCCGGAAGGCCATTGATGTTTCAAGAAAATCAAGCATCTTTATGCTGTGATTATCGATCATTGGCCGACAACAAAGATCATTGGATCATCCGGATTCTCTATATTCAAGGAAATATAAAGAGTTTGCATGAAGTAATGATTATAATTCTAGTGAAGGAAGTGTTTTTGTCGGAAGGCCATTGATGTTTCAAGAAATCAAGCATTTTTTACGCTGTGATTATCTATCATTGGCCGACAACAAAGATCATTGGATCTTCCGGATTCTCTATATTCAAGGAAATATAAAAAGAGTTTGCATGAAGTAATGATTATAATTCTAGTGAAGGAAGTGTTTTTGTCGGAAGGCCATTGATGTTTTAAGAAATCAAGCATCTTTATGCTGTGATTATCGATCATTGGCCGACAACAAAGATCATTGGATCATCCGGATTCTCTATATTCAAGGAAATATAAAAAGAGTTTGCATGAAGTAATGATTATAATTCTAGTGAAGGAAGTGTTTTTGTCCGGAAGGCCATTGATGTTTCAAGAAATCAAGCATCTTTATGCTGTGATTATCGATCATTGGCCGACAACAAAGATCATTGGATCATCCGGATTCTCTATATTCAAGGAAATATAAAAAGAGTTTGCATGAAGTAATGATTATAATTCTAGTGAAGGAAGTGTTTTTGTCCGGAAGGCCATTGATGTTTCAAGAAATCAAGCATCTTTATGCTGTGATTATCGATCATTGGCCGACAACAAAGATCATTGGATCATCCGGATTCTCTATATTCAAGGAAATATAAAAGAGTTTGCATGAAGTAATGATTATAATTCTAGTGAAGGAAGTGTTTTTGTCCGGAAGGCCATTGATGTTTCAAGAAATCAAGCATCTTTATGCTGTGATTATCGATCATTGGCCGACAACAAAGATCATTGGATCATCCGGATTCTCTATATTCAAGGAAATATAAAAAGAGTTTGCATGATTAATGATTATAATTCTAGTGAAGGAAGTGTTTTTGTCCGGAAGGCCATTGATGTTTCAAGAAATCAAGCATCTTTATGCTGTGATTATCGATCATTGGCCGACATCAAAGATCATTGGATCTTCCGGATTCTCTATATTCAAGGAAATATAAAAAAGAGTTTGCATGAAGTAATGATTATAATTCTAGTGAAGGAAGTGTTTTTGTCGGAAGGCCATTGATGTTTCAAGAAATCAAGCATCTTTATGCTGTGATTATCGATCATTGGCCGACAACAAAGATCATTGGATCATCCGGATTCTCTATATTCAAGGAAATATAAAAAGAGTTTGCATGAAGTAATGATTATAATTCTAGTGAAGGAAGTGTTTTTTTTGTCCGGAAGGCCATTGATGTTTCAAGAAATCAAGCATCTTTATGCTGTGATTATCGATCA
Organism: Caerostris darwini; assembly: GCA_021605075.1. Lineage (NCBI taxonomy): Eukaryota > Metazoa > Arthropoda > Arachnida > Araneae > Araneidae > Caerostris > Caerostris darwini. The sequence continues at coordinate 90,750 of BPLQ01011073.1, read as the reverse complement.
TTGGCCGACATCAAAGATCATTGGATCATCCGGATTCTCTATATTCAAGGAAATATAAAAAAAGAGTTTGCATGAAGTAATGATTATAATTCTAGTGAAGGAAGTTTTTTGTCCGGAAGGCCATTGATGTTTCAAGAAATCAAGCATCTTTATGCTGTGATTATCGATCATTGGCCGACATCAAAGATCATTGGATCATCCGGATTCTCTATATTCAAGGAAATATAAAAAGAGTTTGCATGAAGTAATGATTATAATTCTAGTGAAGGAAGTGTTTTTGTCGGAAGGCCATTGATGTTTCAGAAATCAAGCATCTTTATGCTGTGATTATCGATCATTGGCCGACATCAAAAATCATTGGATCATCCGGATTCTCTATATTCAAGGAAATATAAAAAGAGTTTGCATGAAGTAATGATTATAATTCTAGTGAAGGAAGTGTTTTTGTCGGAAGGCCATTGATGTTTCAAGAAATCAAGCATCTTTATGCTGTGATTATCGATCATTGGCCGACATCAAAGATCATTGGATCATCCGGATTCTCTATATTCAAGGAAATATAAAAAGAGTTTGCATGAAGTAATGATTATAATTCTAGTGAAGGAAGTGTTTTTTGTCCGGAAGGCCATTGATGTTTCAAGAAATCAAGCATCTTTATGCTGTGATTATCGATCATTGGCCGACATCAAAGATCATTGGATCATCCGGATTCTCTATATTCAAGAAATATAAAAAGAGTTTGCATGAAGTAATGATTATAATTCTAGTGAAGGAAGTGTTTTTGTCCGGAAGGCCATTGATGTTTCAAGAAATCAAGCATCTTTATGCTGTGATTATCGATCATTGGCCGACATCAAAGATCATTGGATCATCCGGATTCTCTATATTCAAGGAAATATAAAAAGAGTTTGCATGAAGTAATGATTATAATTCTAGTGAAGGAAGTGTTTTTGTCCGGAAGGCCATTGATGTTTCAAGAAATCAAGCATCTTTATGCTGTGATTATCGATCATTGGCCGACATCAAAGATCATTGGATCATCCGGATTCTCTATATTCAAGGAAATATAAAAAGAGTTTGCATGAAGTAATGATTATAATTCTAGTGAAGGAAGTGTTTTTTGTCCGGAAGGCCATTGATGTTTCAAGAAATCAAGCATCTTTATGCTGTGATTATCGATCATTGGCCGACATCAAAGATCATTGGATCATCCGGATTCTCTATATTCAAGGAAATATAAAAAGAGTTTGCATGAAGTAATGATTATAATTCTAGTGAAGGAAGTGTTTTTTTGTCCGGAAGGCCATTGATGTTTCAAGAAATCAAGCATCTTTATGCTGTGATTATCGATCATTGGCCGACAACAAAGATCATTGGATCATCCGGATTCTCTATATTCAAGGAAATATAAAAAGAGTTTGCATGAAGTAATGATTATAATTCTAGTGAAGGAAGTGTTTTTGTCCGGAAGGCCATTGATGTTTCAAGAAATCAAGCATCTTTATGCTGTGATTATCGATCATTGGCCGACAACAAAGATCATTGGATCATCCGGATTCTCTATATTCAAGGAAATATAAAAAGAGTTTGCATGAAGTAATGATTATAATTCTAGTGAAGGAAGTGTTTTCGTCCGGAAGGCCATTGATGTTTCAAGAAATCAAGCATCTTTATGCTGTGATTATCGATCATTGGCCGACATCAAAGATCATTGGATCTTCCGGATTCTCTATATTCAAGGAAATATAAAAAGAGAGTTTGCATGAAGTAATGATTATAATTCTAGTGAAGCAAGTGTTTTTGTCCGGAAGGCCATTGATGTTTCAAGAAATCAAGCATCTTTATGCTGTGATTATCGATCATTGGCCGACAACAAAGATCATTGGATCATCCGGATTCTCTATATTCAAGGAAATATAAAAAGAGTTTGCATGAAGTAATGATTATAATTCTAGTGAAGGAAGTGTTTTTGTCCGGAAGGCCATTGATGTTTCAAGAAATCAAGCATCTTTATGCTGTGATTATCGATCATTGGCCGACATCAAAGATCATTGGATCTTCCGGATTCTCTATATTCAAGGAAATATAAAAAGAGTTTGCATGAAGTAATGATTATAATTCTAGTGAAGGAAGTGTTTTTGTCCGGAAGGCCATTGATGTTTCAAGAAATCAAGCATCTTTATGCTGTGATTATCGATCATTGGCCGACAACAAAGATCATTGGATCATCCGGATTCTCTATATTCAAGGAAATATAAAAAAGAGTTTGCATGAAGTAATGATTATAATTCTAGTGAAGGAAGTGTTTTTGTCCGGAAGGCCATTGATGTTTCAAGAAATCAAGCATCTTTATGCTGTGATTATCGATCATTGGCCGACAACAAAGATCATTGGATCATCCGGATTCTCTATATTCAAGGAAATATAAAAAGAGTTTGCATGAAGTAATGATTATAATTCTAGTGAAGGAAGTGTTTTTTGTCCGGAAGGCCATTGATGTTTCAAGAAATCAAGCATCTTTATGCTGTGATTATCGATCATTGGCCGACAACAAAGATCATTGGATCATCCGGATTCTCTATATTCAAGGAAATATAAAAAAGAGTTTGCATGAAGTAATGATTATAATTCTAGTGAAGGAAGTGTTTTTGTCCGGAAGGCCATTGATGTTTCAAGAAATCAAGCATCTTTATGCTGTGATTATCGATCATTGGCCGACAACAAAGATCATTGGATCTTCCGGATTCTCTATATTCAAGGAAATATAAAAGAGTTTGCATGAAGTAATGATTATAATTCTAGTGAAGGAAGTGTTTTCGTCCGGAAGGCCATTGATGTTTCAAGAAATCAAGCATCTTTTATGCTGTGATTATCGATCATTGGCCGACATCAAAGATCATTGGATCTTCCGGATTCTCTATATTCAAGGAAATATAAAAAGAGTTTGCATGAAGTAATGATTATAATTCTAGTGAAGGAAGTGTTTTTCGTCCGGAAGGCCATTGATGTTTCAAGAAATCAAGCATCTTTATGCTGTGATTATCGATCATTGGCCGACAACAAAGATCATTGGATCTTCCGGATTCTCTATATTCAAGGAAATATAAAAAGAGTTTGCATGAAGTAATGATTATAATTCTAGTGAAGGAAGTGTTTTCGTCCGGAAGGCCATTGATGTTTCAAGAAATCAAGCATCTTTATGCTGTGATTATCGATCATTGGCCGACAACAAAGATCATTGGATCTTCCGGATTCTCTATATTCAAGGAAATATAAAAAGAGTTTGCATGAAGTAATGATTATAATTCTAGTGAAGGAAGTGTTTTCGTCCGAAGGCCATTGATGTTTCAAGAAATCAAGCATCTTTATGCTGTGATTATCGATCATTGGCCGACATCAAAGATCATTGGATCTTCCGGATTCTCTATATTCAAGGAAATATAAAAAGAGTTTGCATGAAGTAATGATTATAATTCTAGTGAAGGAAGTGTTTTCGTCCGGAAGGCCATTGATGTTTCAAGAAATCAAGCATCTTTATGCTGTGATTATCGATCATTGGCCGACAACAAAGATCATTGGATCTTCCGGATTCTCTATATTCAAGGAAATATAAAAAGAGTTTGCATGAAGTAATGATTATAATTCTAGTGAAGGAAGTGTTTTTGTCCGGAAGGCCATTGATGTTTCAAGAAATCAAGCATCTTTATGCTGTGATTATCGATCATTGGCCGACAACAAAGATCATTGGATCATCCGGATTCTCTATATTCAAGGAAATATAAAAAGAGTTTGCATGAAGTAATGATTATAATTCTAGTGAAGGAAGTGTTTTCGTCCGGAAGGCCATTGATGTTTCAAGAAATCAAGCATCTTTATGCTGTGATTATCGATCATTGGCCGACATCAAAGATCATTGGATCTTCCGGATTCTCTATATTCAAGGAAATATAAAAAGAGTTTGCATGAAGTAATGATTATAATTCTAAAGAGTTCTTTTGAACATTTAGTTAAATGTTTGAAGAAATCAAGCATCTTTATGCTGTGAGTGAAGGAAGTGTTTTCGTCCGGAAGGCCATTGATGTTTCAAGAAATCAAGCATCTTTATGCTGTGATTATCGATCATTGGCCGACAACAAAGATCATTGCAACCTCCGGATTCTCCATATTCATGGGGATCTGGTTACCTAAAGAATGACATTCTAACTGAAAAATTTAATATCTTTGAAATATTATATAACAAAAAATAATTTACAGTTTTAGTAAATAGTGTTGGCAGCATGTTAAAAAAGAACATAAAAGTAGGGTATTTACACTGTATTTGAATGAATATTTGAATGGATACATAAAAAGCATGTTTGTGATAATATAAATTAATAATAGTAAAAATGAATATCATACATCCTACAGATGCGTTTATTTTATAATAAATTTTATTTAATTTTATATATAATGCATAAATAATTACATATAGAGACAAACTATATTTTATTATTTCTATACAAAATCAATTTATGCCTTTCATTTGTCTTAATTGTTAGATTTAAATACAAACTTCTGTAATTTACTGCATGTAATTAAAATTTATTTCAATGTGATGGCAAAACATCATTGCAACCTCCGGATTCTCAATATTCATGGCAGTCTGGTTATCTAGTGGATATTATTATTAAAAACAATTTAATATCTCTGAAATATTATATAACAAAAATAATTTACACATATAACAAATTTTACATGCAGTTTTCACTATGAAAACGATGTACGAGATTTGAAGAATGTTGCGACTGTGAATAAAGGTTTTTTATGCTATAATATTGAAATAATGGGGGCCAATTCTTGTATGCGCAGGGACACTGAATGTTTTCGCTGAAGGCCATTGATTATTTAAGAAATCAAGCATCTTTATGCTGTGATTATCGATCATTGGCCGACATCAAAGATCATTGCAACCTCCGGATTCTTTATATTCATGGGAATCTGGTTACCTAATGGATGACATTATTATTAAAAAATTTAACAACTCTGAAATATTATATAACAACAAATAATTTAGAACATTTAGTTAATTGTATTGATAAATTAAAAATTTTGATAAATTGTGTTTAATAAAGAAGTTTACATCAAGACAAAACGCGCAATTTCAATTATAAAAGCCATATCTGAGATTTAAAGAATGTTTCGATTATATGACTTTGATTATATCATAGTGAAGTAATGGTTGAGAATTATATGTTATTTGTGTATGGACATTGAATGTTTCCTATGAAAGTTATTGCAAGCATCAAGCATTGAAAATCAAGCATTTTTACGCTGTGATTATCTATCATTGGCCGACATCAAAGATCATTGCAACCTCCGGATTCTCTATATTCATGGGAACTGGTTACCTAATGGATGACATCATTATTAAAAATTTAATATCTCTAAAATATGATATAACAAAAAATAATTTACACATACAGGAAATTTCATTGATTAATTAAAAACATTAAAAAATGTGTGTTTTGTAAATGAGGTTATATATATATACAATATTCACTGTGAAAGCGATGGGCGAGATTAGATGAATATTAAGACTGTAAATAGATTTTTTGATGGTATCATATTAAAGAAATTGTTGAAATTCTTGTGGTATTTGTGCATGGACATTGAATTTCCCTGAAGGCCATTGATTTTAAGAAATCAAGCATTCTTATGCTGTGACTACTATCATTGGCCGACATCAAAGATCATTGCATCCTCCGGATTCTCTATATTCATGGGAATCTGGTTACCTAATGGATGACATTGTTATTGAAAAATTTAATATCACGGAAATATTATTTAACAAAAAATAATTTACACATATAGCAAATTTTAACATGTTATTTTTATACATTTCACTGTGAAAATGGTGTGCTCTGAAATAAAAGTTATTGTAACAAAAAATAACTAACATATTTATGCATGGATTTTCCATTGATTTTTTAAGAAATCAAGCATTTTTGTCCTGTGACTGCTACCATTGGCCGACATAAAGATTCATTGTAACATATTTTACAATGGACATTTAAATCTCAAATATTATGCAACAAAAAATAAAAATGGTTTTCACTGTGAAAATGGTGTGCGAGATCTGAAGAGTGTTTAGACTGTAAATAAAAGTTTTTTATGCTATAATATTGAAATAATGGGTGAACATTCTTGTAATATTTGTGCATGGACATTGAATATTTTCCCCTGAAGGCCATTGATTTTTTAAGAAATCAAGCATTTTTTGCTGAGACTACTGCCATTGGCCGACATCAAAGATCATTGCAACCTCCGGATTCTCTATATTCATGGGAATCTGGTTACCTAATGGATGACATTATTATAAAAATTTTGATTTTTCTGAAATATTATATAACAAAATATAATTTAGATATTTAATAGTACTGACAAAAAAATACTGCATGTTCATAAATCAATGCACATTCAAATGTCTATTATAGTTTTTAAAAATATATATTATTAATAGATGGAAGTTATTTTTAAATGAAGGAACGGAACAGTTATAGTTTAAACTTGTTTGCCTGATACTGAATAATTTTTCGTTAGGTGTGAAAGGTACATTTCTGATAACAAAGCATAAAATCATAAAAAGTAAAAATATTGATTTTGTCTTTACATTGCATCTATATTTCGTCAGGAAAATTTGCAGTCAGTTCTTTCAATGGGCCTTTCCAGAGATTCAAATCCTCCTCTTAGGCCATCATAAGCAGATTCTGGCCTACAGAATCAGCGTGCCGATATCCGACCTACTCACAGGAAGTTTTGGTTTACCTTCATTTGGCAGGTTATCAACTTGATTTCTAATTCGAAACGTGCTACGTATTCAGTAGTTAATATAAATGTAGAGTTTCGCCGGTTGCAATAGATTCCTCCCGGTCGAACCTACAGTTTTGTTAGACTTCTCTACCAGTCTAGCAAAAGCTTGACTTTTGCAGTGGGTGTCTAGGGGATTTGACATACAAAACGCAGTAACGGGACGTCACTTTAAATTAAGCCATTTATTGCTACGATATTTTACAATGATATTTACATTAACAATTAATTAAAGGGAGGGATAAACATATTCTCTCGCTGCTTGACGCAGCTCCCCAATCTCTCCTGCCAGCCGTTCTTTTCCTCCTTCATCTACGGGGTGCTGTCCCCTTCTCGTGGGGTCAGAGTTCAAAGTTGAATACTCCCCCATATTGTAACAGGCTCTGTCAAAGACAAGCAACGCCATGTGTCGCCGCCTGCGGATTACCACGCAAACAAATCCTACATAAATTTCATCAAAACGACTTAATAACATGAAAAACAAATGATGCAAAGTAAGATTTCAATTCTGTAGTGTGCAGGTTGGGCTACCAGATTCTAAATGGGTGTGGTTGAGTTGAGATACTTGAGACGCAGGTTTGAGAACTCACAGATTTATTTATACACGCGCAAACACTGCACACGTACAATTAGAGACATTTAAGGACAGATAATTATAGATTTGTGGAAGGATTCTACTTTTAAGCCGAAAACTCGATATTCAGCTACTTGCAGGATGCGCGAAATATACTTTCTCTCCGGGAAAGAATCTATAAGCCAACTAATACGCTGAGTTGTGTTTAATATGCTTCCTCTCGGGTGAGAGACTCGAGGCCTACTGTTCATTTGTCTTGGACGCCAAAGGAAGGGGGTGCTCTGTTTTGTTTTGTTGTTGTTGTTTCTTATCCCACTTGGCTGGCCACGCCCACGAGCCCATATGGACTCATGATTGAAGGGGAAGGAAGCCGCTTCTGTTGTGATGGAGCACCCGTAGGTAGAAGCCTGACTTTGGCTCCGTGACGCTCTTACAGTCATAGGAGACCGGGACCTACGGCTTAAAGTGGATTCCGAACCACTACAAACATCCATGGCACCGCCGGGATTCGAACCCGAAACCTGTGGCACCGAGAGCCAGAGCGCTAGACACTCGGCCATTCAGGTCCCAAATTTGCCAACGGCACGCAGTGTTCCCAGGTGGTCACCCACCCAAGTACTGACCGCGCCCAATGATGCTTAACTTCGGTGATCTAACGAGAACCGGTATATTCAGCATGGTACGGCCGTTGGCTTGGGGGTGCTCTTGTCAGTGTATAGGTGGAAGCACGATCGTAAATTAACATTTTTATTTCTTTGCTCAATATAATTAAACAGGCCTTTATTATTTCCTGTAAAATAATATTTTAATAAACGCCCTTCCTTTGGGCTCGAAGAGCAGGATTTAAATCCAGATGCCACTATTGAAAGGGTTCGTTCCAAATTATCCTGGCGAAATATAGGTGCAATGTAAAGGCAAATTCTTTTTTTAATTAATTTTGCTTTTTTTTTACAATCTTACTCACTGATATCTGAAATATATTTTTCAAATAAAATAAAACGACAATATACAGAATCGTTTGAATAGTGTGTACTCTCTGCTGTACCAAAATCTTACCGGAATAATGTAGTTATAAGGCAAATAAGGCCTTCTTGGAGAACAACAGAAACAACTGCCACGTAGTTTTTGATTCGTGGAAGAGAAAACCAAATTCCTTCCTGTAGGTAATCCGATTTATAGATACAAAACTTTCAGAAACAAGCTTCACAAAAAAATTTCTTGTCTTTCAAAACTATGCCAGAGATGCATTCAGTGGAATCGGGAACCAATATATTTATTCACCATTTTTTTTTTTTTTTTTTAATTTTCTGCTATCTGTAATGGTGTACCTCTGGAAAATTCAAACATGCATTCAAAAAAAGAAATTAAAAAAATTTTAGCTGCAAGAATTTTATTAATTTTTATATTCATAACGGATTTTAAATCACACCGAGGTTTGTCTGGGAATACGTCCCCCTTGTAACTATTCCAACTTACTATACGTCTGATTTGAACGCGAAAAATTTTGTTTAGAACTACCTTTGCTTAGAATGTAAATGTGTACACTACAAAATCCTTTCACACTATACTAAGAAAAGTACTATCACAACAATGTCCAAGAAAAACGTAATAGCATTTGAGAATCACTGGATTAAACACATACTAAGTCGCAATCATCAATTTGGCAATAAGATTCGGAAATATACGTAGTACGATCACGTATTATGCAGTACTTCTTGTGCTTGATTAGATTATTTTTGTTATCAGAGCAATCTTGAAAAATTCAAAACCAAAAATATGCAACTAATTATACAAGAACAAAAAAATTGCTAGAACTGAATACAAAAGAAAAAAAATAGAATAAAGAAAATTTGTTATGTAGTTCAATTTCGATCGAGTGAGATGTTGATGTCTTTCACTTCAAGGCAAAACAGACAAAAAGCGTGATTAATTTCTGAGAATCTTATTATTATAGGAAAAATAAACAGATAAATAATCAGTTATGCCCAAGTGCATATCTAAACTGCTACAAACTTCTGGCCTATCTCTTTCTTTACTTTGACTTTTTTTTTCAACCAAATCTAATTTTATAACTGTTTTTCATTTTGAGATTGATAACAGATGGTATCGTTTAAAATATTTTGTTACATGAAGTTTGGATGGCATACGTTTTTGCTTTTGTCAATATTTTTTGCTTAGAAAGTATGTCCAAACTAAAAATAATTCAATATTTTTTTTTAAATTAGGGATTTTCAATTGGCAGTTTACTATTTAAAAATCATATTGTTTTTTTTTTTTATTTTCGTTCGTCAAAATCAAACAATAAATTGGGGTTGGTACTGCATCAATTATTTTAACAGTATTAATTAATTTTTTATGTTTATTATCGTTTAGAAATTATTGAGTGAACAGCTTTGTTTCAACCATGTTTTTAGTTCTACTTAATTAAAAAATATCTGGTGAACATTTTAAAAAGACAAGAGAAAAAAAAATATAAAATTAATTTGATAGTTGTAATTCTTTCATCAAATTGAAGAAGAAAGTTTATCGACAGAAACAGAATTTTAATTCAGAACCTCTTGATAGATGATTGTTAGTGTATATATATATTAAAAAAAAAAAAAACTTTTGTACTTTTATTATTATTTTTTTTTGAAAAAACCTTTCAATCATTAAAAAATACATTAACTATTTAAAATTTTAATATATTAGCTATATTTTGTATAATTAAACTATCATGCATTAAAGTCTTGTAATTTTTTCACTTAAACGAATAAATGAATAATTGAATATCAACCATTTTTTTCATAAGAATTAATTTTGCATAATTTTTTTTATTAAATCAGTGAAGGTTTACTAAAAATATGACTATTGACTAAAATGACTATCGCAAAGAAATGAAATAAATATTTTCATTAAATTTTTTGCTTCTTAATAGATCAAAATTTTTTTCTAATGTTTACTATATACCACTAGCGCCATCTGTTGGGGTGATATTTAATCTTTTTTTTACAATTTACAAAGAATTTTGAAAAAATCTGGATAAAATTTCTGTTATAAAACTAGGAATTATTTGTTTAATAATTAACCACATAAAATGATAAAGAGTAGTTACAAATTCTTTCAATTTATTAGTTTTTTAAAATGTAAGAAAAATAAATTTTGAATAATGCTAATCTTGTTCCGACTCAGTAACGGAATATTTGATTCTAGTTGATATGATTTAATTTAATTTTTTTTAAAAAAAAAAATTAATTAATAAACATTTAGTTAATGTTTCATTTTTCATCGAAAAACATTAACCATATTCTTCTTTCGATTTTATTATTGTATCAGAAACAAACACTTTAAGAAGTGCGTTTTTTTCTTATAATTAATATATTATTTACACTATTTTTTAGCTTTATTAGTAATTTCATTATTAGATTTTCAATAGTGTCATCCCCTTGTTCAAATTTTTTTTTTCTGTTAAATAATCAGTGGAATGTAAATACAACCCTCCATTTCCTGTACTGCTTTTGTGTCTGTACCTGAGAATGAAGTTGACTCTCTGAAATGAGGCCTATTTTGTGAAGTGTTTGATGATGAAAAGGATGCCTATTTTGTAAAACGTTTAGCAGGCTTATGGGCTGACACATGAAAAATGTAAAATTGTAAAATAACGCCGCGTTTGAGAAAAGTTTTAAAAATAAAATTTATAAAGCTTGAAAACCATTTATAGCAGAATATCTGATATGAAACCATTTACCCTAAAGATTCTTAGAAAAAAAAATTACATTCACTAGAAACATTTCAATAAGACGAACCCAGAAAGATTCAGAAAATAATGATTCGAGTGTAATTTATTAAATTCTATCCTTATAATTATTCTAAAAAAATGAAATTTCAATTATTTTTTTATTGGATATCAGTGAGTCTCATATATGCATCGAACAGCCCACTGACATGAGATGAAATGATAAGTTTTAGCTGTAAATCTTTGTATTTGTACGTCTTATGGAAGGAAACCCGGAAAACAATCGATGAGAAATATATATACACTTGGTCGTATGGCTCTTGACCTTTTCATTTCTAAAAGCTGTGATTGACATGGACCATATTAACCTTAATTCTCGTGTATGCTAGCTATTCATGTTATCACTGGACCACGAATCGAGTTCTCTGATAATTTTCCACTGCTTCTTTAATAATTCATGATCATTCAAATATGTCCAACATGGTCAAACGTCTTTTAACTTTCTGTATACGAAATTTTGAAAGATTACAATATCTCTCAGAAAATACACGTGATTTCCAGTGACACTCAATCTGTTGTCCCTCAGAAAACACATATAATGTCCAATGATACCCAATCATATTGTCCCTCAGAAAACACATGCGATGTCCTGTGGCACCCAATCTATTGTCTCTCAGAAAACACATGCGATGTCCTGTGGCACCCAATCTATTGTCTCTCAGAAAACACATGCGATGTCCTGTGGCACCTAATCTATTGTCTCTCAGAAAACACATCTGATGTCCTGTGGCACCCAATCTATTGTCTCTCAGAAAACACATGTGCTGTCCTGTGGCACCCAATCTATTGTCTCTCAGAAAACACATGTGATGTCCTGTGGCACCCAATCTATTGTCTCTCAGAAAACACATGTGATGTCCTGTGGTACCCAATCTATTGTCTCTCAGAAAACACATGTGATGTCCTGTGGCACCCAATCTATTGTCTCTCAGAAAACACATGCGATGTCCTGTGGCACCCAATCTATTGTCTCTCAGAAAACAAACCCAATCTTTGTTGAAAACACATGTGATGTCTTGTGGCCCCCAATTATCCCACTCTCAGAAAACACATATGATGTCCTGTGGCACCCAATCTATTGTCTCTCAGAAAACACATGTGATGTCCTGTGGCCCCCAATCAAGAAAACACATGATTGAACACATGTAACTAACACATGTAACTAAACACATGTAACTAACAAACTTGTTGTCCAGTAGTATCCAAACTATATTCTCTCAGAAAACACATGTAATATCCAGTGGTACCCAACTGGACATCACGTGTTTTCTGAGAGACGATAGATTTAACAAGAACTCAAAACACTTATTATTCTACTAATGTCATATATCATTTCGATTAATTCTTACCAAATGTCTTTCGATTTGGACAGTAAATCACACGAACAAGTAACAAGTATATATATATATAGATACATATATACACACACACACATATATATATATATATATATATATATATATATGTATATATATACTTGTTATCCCTTAAGGATATATAGTGCTTGAAAATAAGTGTTCCTATGAACCTGAAAGTGACCTTTTTCTTGAAGCCGTTATAGGTCTAATATAGCCTGAGACGTTCACTTAAAAATTTTTCTTATCTATTTTATTTGTATTTGTATTGTTGAAATATAATGAATGCAATTCATTTATATTCTACAAGTTATTTTGGAGACATACAAATTGCATTTTATATTATTTACATATTACACTGCTTTCATTCATAAAATCTAGAAATCATTTGCTTATTATAGTTTTGAGTGCAGTAATACAGGGAGAATCATTACAGTTCTGTAGTTATCTACCTTGCCCTCTCTTAAAACAGTTGAAATTCCGATTACTAAATATTTCCACAGTAACTCATGGTCATCCAAACGGATCTTAAGCATTTTAACAATCCGACTTAAAACTTTCTGGCAGACCAAACTTCGAAATATAGTACTCAAGCGGACATCACCAGATATTCCGAAAGATAATCGATTTAACAATATCTCGAACATCGAGAGCTCTCATTATTCTACCAGTGCCATTTTATTAATGCGATTGACTCTCACCAGAGGGGGTCTTTCGATTTGGACTAATTAAATCGCATTAACTTTAAAGTTGACTCTAGTCAAGGTCCGAGTCGGGAATGTTAATTCGACCAGAATCGGTTGCCCATTTAACTGACTGGAGGAACGGATAAGGACGAACTTGGAAGTCGTTTGCCATTAATCAAATTGACAGGCACGGCATCATTTTCTCATTAAATAGTCCTCAGGGTTCGATTCCGGTTGGAATTGAAATGTAATTCTTGCAGTTTTTATCATTCACGGAACGGGAAGAGATTCGTTCCAATCGATAATGGATTCTTCTTAGCGAGTTCTTCTGCCAAAAGGAAGAATTTTATAGTGTCGTTTGTCGCGGGAATGCCATTTGGTTACGGTTACAGAGAGATTAAGAAGGATGAAGACAAAAAAAGTACAACAATCTTTTAAGTGGTTTTGTTTTTTTTTTTGAGACAAGACATTAAGCGAATTCGTTTTATTACGGAATTGAATTAGTTTTTCCTTTTTTCTGTTTTTTTTTCCCCCTTCCATTTCGTCTTGTACTTTCTGTGAAATGGAGATTTAAGTTAGTTCTGATTGGTTTGGTTTGATATATGAATTCGTGAAAGTGTTTTGAACTAAGTTCGCTTTCGGAGAATTGTCATGGTTTTCCCCAATAATTTAATTTTCTTCATAATGTTATAAATCGAACCACTTTAATTGTATTACTCTAGTTGATATATATATATATTATCTTCTTCATTGGCACTACAGCCTCATGTTGGTCTAAAGCCGTCTGCGTACTGGCAGATTTCAAGATAGCATATGTTATCTTTTTACGGGATAGAGTTGTCAGTCCTACGCCCAATGCTCTACAGTCATGTTAGACCGGGAGCTACAGTCTTCAGTGGACTCCGAACCCCTAAACATATCCATAGCACCACCTACCTATTCTTCTCCAAAAACCTCCCTTTAAGAAAATCCATCAAGGGAGGGGCACGGTCAGCTTCTCTTCACGTTTCATTGCAGTAGACATTTCTCAGCTCGTAATCTATCACAAATCATGTTGAAGTAAACAGTGGTAATGACATATTCCATCTGTCATTATTTCGACCTGTGAAGGTCCCACAGACATTCGCTCATTATAAATAATATCAAACATTCGTAACGCACAGACATTCCTCATTATAAATAATATCAAATATCTGGTATCAGATCTGAGTGACAAGTTGTTCTCATTAGTATAAAACACTAATTGCATGAAATGTAACTAACTACAATGAAGCTCGTCTGCTGTTAAATTTGAGTGATAGGTTGTTATTATGCACTTGTTAAAGAATATGCATTCCCCTCTCCTGTGAATGAAATGCTACAACTCTTCCCATGGGAAAAATGCTATAGTAATCTATTTTGAAAAAAAAAAATTCTCATCAAAACGTTAAACAGAACTACGGAACCGAAGATCATTGAAACGTAATTTACTTCGAACCTAAAGTTGCATTCCATTCAGAGAATCAGAAAAGGAAAAAGATGCTCAGGTTGAAAATTCGACAGTGCGAAGAAAGAGAACTAAAGAAATTATAATATTTACGGTACCGTTAAAGATTGATATAATTCCCACCAAATATCATCATGGCACATCACAAAACATCAACCAAGCAAAAGCCTGATTTCCAGTCCAGTCTGCCAATTGATAGACTGAATGACTGCGAAGTGTAATATTTGATGAGAATCCAAAGAATCAATGTAGATGTTCAGAACTGTACTCGAAGTGATATTGCACAATTCATATCAGAGAATGAATACGAAAAGACTGGCCCCCTCTTGAAGACTTCTGGTGTTGTCCACTTATGCATCGATTCTACTCATGTTCTACGGAGCCCGCAGATTTCTCATACAACAATGAATCGAATTTCACATCAATATTCTGAGTATGTACAACTTTCTTTAAAACAACTGTTTTGCCTGGCTTTCTAATGAATCTTGATAAACCAATTTCAAAACTTTTTCTATGTACATACTTTCTTTTGTTTCTTTTTTTGAGTGGAAATTTGCAGTTACTCTATTCTATTAAAATTGTTGCAATTGTGATATTTTGTTCTTCTCTTTTAAGTTACTCTAGTCTAGCACTCAGAGCGAGAATGCTATCCTAGTATCCCTAGCAAACATTAAATGTCTGGTTGGTTATTGCCACCATCCTTGTTGGATATTGCCACCATCCATGTGGGGGTATTACCACCATCCTTGTTCAGTATTGCCACCACTTGTTGTGCATTGTCACCACATTGTTGAGTATTGCCACCATCCTTGTCCGGTCCTGCTACCTTGTTGGGTATTGCCACCATCCTTGTTGGGTATTGCCACCATCCATGTGGGGGTATTACCACCATCCTTGTTCAGTATTACCACCACTTGTTGTGCATTGTCACCACATTGTTGAATATTGCCACCATCCTTGTCCGGTCCTGCTACCTTGTTGGGTATTGCCACCATCCTTGTTGGGTATTGCCACCATCCATGTGGGGGTATTACCACCATCCTTGTTCAGTATTACCACCACTTGTTGTGCATTGTCACCACATTGTTGAATATTGCCACCATCCTTGTCCGGTCCTGCTACCTTGTTGGGTATTGCCACCATCCTTGTTGGGTATTGCCACCATCCATGTGGGGGTATACCACCAATCCTTGTTCAGTATTGCCACCACTTGTTGTGCATTGTCACCACATTGTTGAGTATTGCCCCCATCCTTGTCCGGTCCTGCTACCTTGTTGGGTATTGCCACCATCCATGTGGGGTATTACCACCATCCTTGTTCAGTATTGCCACCACTTGTTGTGCATTGTCACCACATTGTTGAGTATTGCCATTATCATGGTTGGGTATCGCCACCACCCTGTTGGGTATTGCAGCCATCCTTGTTGCGTATTCCACCACTTCGTGACATCACCACCTCCTCAACGTGTTGCTCAAGTATTGCCACCACCTCAAACATACTAATATCCACCACGTGGATATTGTCCCGTTTCGACAAATTAAAACCCTTTATGAACATTCTGTATTTACACAAGTTTTGGGAAAAAGTTTATAACATTATTATCATTTTTTATAACTTTCCACGATTTTCACATAATTCCCACATCCCAATGCCTATATTCTTTCTTAACTGTGAATTAAAAAATGGAATAAAATGTAATTATAAAAATCTCTGAGTTCTATTAAATATACAGTATTTCGTCAAGTCATAGAAAAATACAATTGTTAGTTTAAGTGTATTAAAGTTTATGTTTTCTTTGCAAAAGGTGTACAAAGATACATTTAGTTGAGTCAAAAACAGTTCTTAAATTTTGATAAGATGAAATAAAATGTAATTATAAAAAAATCTCTAAGGACTATTAAAAAGTCATAGAAAAATACAATTGTTATTTTAAATTTATTAAAGTTTATGTCTTCCTTCCAAAAGGTGTAAGAGTTACGACTTCACAGTTAAAGACAGTTCTTAAATTATTTCTCATATTTTAATATTCTTTTGTCTCATTCGTTACTGATATAAGACTTTTAAGGTGAAATTATTATATTTATTCGTATAAATAAGATATGATAATCGTAAAATCCTCATAAATATATAGCCCTAACTGAACAACGTTACAAAAATAATCTACACTAGTTTCATTCAATACAATTTTTTGCATTCAATATATTCATGCATAAATCTTTCATAAATTAAGGATAATATTTCTCAAAATCATCTAATGTAATATTTAATCTAATGCAATATTTTAACCCCGCTGTATTCGTTCCAAACTAAAAAGCAATTTTCTTAACCTTATCAAAATCCTCCTGCAGAATATTTTATGAAAAAAAAAAGTGTAACTTTTATTATGTTTGAAAACGTCTATCTGTAAAATATGAAAAAAGTATTATAAAAGGATTCCTCTATCATGAGGTTTAAAATCCGATTTTCTATAAAGGATTCCTTATCCTCTTACGTAACTTGCTTGCGTTGTCTTCGCTGTATATTTAAATCGATTGTACTGTATTTTAGTTACAGTATCCATTTTTAAATTTTAACGTCATATCTTATTTCGCAAAAATACTCTCGCTGCTACTGATCTGACTTTTTTCTGAAATGTTTTGTTCGATGTAAGAGTGTATTTTCTGGAATGCTTAAATTTATTTGAATCATGTACTTGGCGAAAATCGTTTTGGTGCTTTTTTTTTTTTTTATATCAATGTTTTCTGAGTTTTTATTTACAGTTTAGACAAACGATCTTTGAGTTATTTTTTTAGTTGATTAAGATATTTTTACTCTCTAATTACCAGTATCTAATGAAAACTGAAATGTATTTATTGGAAGATAAGTACGGATTTTTATTGGAAGATAAGTTTAAAAGCTTAGCACAATTTGTGATGTAAGTTCATAAAAGCATCAAACATTGCATACTTTAAAGGTTTAATTTATTACACACTGCTTCATTCATTGTCCTTAATCGGCAACAGATTGCAACGTCTCAGCCTATACTAGACCTATAATAGTATCAAGAAATACCGGGCTTTTCATTTACTAAAAATTTAGTTTATGGGAAAATCTTATCCAGAATTTTATTTACAAGCACTATACATATATTCAGAACTTTATTTACAAAAAATGAAAATTAAAAATAATTTGATTCACAAATGCAGTTCACTCCAAGGGCGGAGATTTTCAGAGTTCTCAAGTCTGCGACAAATCTAATGCCCTCATACTTTAGAGTATTTTCAGATTTATTATGTATATACATAAATGATAACCCATAAAATGAATAAGAATAACTTTAAAGAACATAAAAAGGCAGGAAAATTCCGGCCTTTTAAGATCACTTCAGAGAAAAAAAAAGAATACAACACTTCTGAACTATCGCTGAACTCTACACTTTTGCCTCAGCTTTATATACTCACTTCTCATTGAAAATTTTTTGTGAACTTACATGGTCTATCACCCATCACGATGCAACAACTCATGGTGTTCTTCATTTCAATTTGTAGAATCCTGGTATTAATTCATACCGAATACCGGTGAAGGTCGCAGAAATTGCTAATTTCCTCATTGTACGTGATATCGAATATCTGCTATCATATTTGAGTGACAGTTGCTCTCATTAGTAAAAAACACTAATTGCATGTAATATAACTACTCCCAATAAAGCTCGTTTGCTGTCAAATGATGGTGATGAGTCTAATGGGTTTAATGTATATGATCGGGGGTTTAATGTATATTTGTGAAATAGCATACATTGCTCTCTCCTGACAAAGAAATGCCGAAATTCTACTCGTGAAAAAAAAAAAATGCTATAAGATACAGATAGTATGCAGAAGGGCTCATGCATGAAGGTGCGTATTGCAGCTATAACTTTCATCAAAAAATATTCCTAACTTATCAAAATGAATCATCTTTGTTGATAGCCACATTTATATTTACTTTAGTGTTTCAAGAAAATTTATTGGGGAGATCCATTTCTAGATCTATATTAAACTTAAAGTAAACTTCATTTAATTCTTTAACATCAGGTTTGCTTAATTACTTTCAACATAAAACAAATCAAGGTTGCCACTCATATAATTTCATCACTGTGTACACATCCACCATTTATCCTTTGTAGCTGAATTGCACACATCATTCTAGTATCCATTTCGCTGGAACAAATGAGGACAGAATGATTTGTGGTTACATGACTTTTATCCACGAAAACTTATACGAAAGACTGAATAGCCCACAGTTTCCTCCTGTTTTCAAAATGAGATCCTTGCCGCAGATCAGGAGCTATAGATTCGTCATAAACTCGAGAACTCTGAAAACTCTGTAAATCTCCGACCTTGGAGTGAACTGCACTTGTGTATCTAATTGGTATCTTTAATTTCCCATTTTTTATAAATAGAGATCTGCATACAGAATATATATATATATATATATACATATGTGGCCTGAGGGCCTGGCGCTCGGTACCACAGGTATCGGGTTCGAATCTCGGAGGTGCCATGGGTATTTGTAGTGGTTCGGAATCCACTTTAAACCGTAGGTCCCGGTCCTAATAGGACCGTAGAGCGTTGCGGGGGCATTGTTATTCCGCGTCCGTATCTTCAAGTTACACGCACCCTCTGGGTAATGCAAAGTGAGTAACGTCTGTGTAGCGCTTCCTTAAGGCATCCAAGACCAAGTTGTCTAAGTGTTTGCCAGTTGCATTAGAAAGAAAATATATATATATATATATAATGCTTGCAACTAAAAATTAAAGTGTTCCCATGAACCTGAAAAAGACCTTCGTTTTGAAGCCGTTGTAGGCCTAATATAGGCCGAGACGTTACATTACAAACTTTCTGTATACAACATTCTATGTAATCGTAAAAAGTAATTTTTTTTTCGAGTTTGATGTAGAACTTTTGAATAAAACTGTTTAAAATAAGAATTTTAGAGGAAGCCTAAAGTTTTTATGATAACAGCACAAAAACATTGATAACCGAGATAAACAATTTTCCTTCCCCACCCCCCAACGAAAAAAAAAAAAAAAAAAAAAAAAAAAATTCGTTTTTCCTAAAATATAAAAATAATTTTACGAAAGAATTAAGACAATTTTATATTTAATACCATAATAATAAAATGTAAACTTTAAATAGCTAGAAAAAGTGGCATTATTTTTTTAAGATACTGATAAAGGATATGAGTGAAATTACTACAACTTTATTGATTTATTGATACAAACATCCATTATAAATTTTATTTAATTATATACTTGTAGAGATGATTTTTTATGTAAAATAAAACGAAAGAAATTTTTTTCTTTTAAAGTAGAAAATTCAGATTTAAAGGAAAATAAGGATCTACGTATTTCTTTTCCTAGAAAACATGCAATTTCAAATTCATTGCAATTTGTACTCATAAATTTATTTTAAAATGAAATCCCCGGATATTAATATATAATTAATTCAAAACAAAAACTATTCAAAGAAATAAACTGTCTAATTTTTTTTTGAAAATAAAAAAAAACGAACATTTTTAGCTCAAATAATAAACTTGTTAATAAAACGAAGACGAATGTTGCTTTGATTTTTTTGTACTGTAGTATTTGCTTCAAAGAAGAAGATACTTACATTTTTCATCGCATTATAAAATATTAATACTGGTACAGCATTTACGTCGAGAAAATAGTCGAGACTTAATTTAGCTGAGACTTAAATGAAAAATATTTTTTTCTGTTGATCTAGAAAATTGGAGGTTCTTTCTTTTAAAAAGCTCTTCCATTTCGAATAGCTTTTTTTTTTTTAGAATAGCTTTCCTTAACGCCACTAAATATGTTATTTTATGCAGAAAATATAACTTTTATTGAAAGAAAAGCAATTCACTTCTGAGAATTATAAAAAAGTAAATGAAACAAATAAAAGTAAAAGGAACTGTTTCTT
The DNA here is from genome assembly GCA_021605075.1 of Caerostris darwini. NCBI lineage: Eukaryota > Metazoa > Arthropoda > Arachnida > Araneae > Araneidae > Caerostris > Caerostris darwini. The sequence goes on along the minus strand of BPLQ01011073.1, from coordinate 70,091 downwards.
TACGATCTGAGAGTATCTTTTTGCATGGAATAAAAGAAAGACAATTTTCTTATCTTTAACTTGTTTCCTTCTTATTTTTATAAGAAATAACGTTTTTTTGCAAAGAAACAAAATAAATAAATGCATATTGACTCAACCCTTTGATTTATATTGTCCGTTCCTTTGTACAAAGCTTCGTTATACTCATTTTTATTCAAATTTATTATTTTTATCTTGTGAACTGGAAAACAAAAACTCCTTATTTTGGAAAGATTTTGGGAAAAGATTTATTTCTTGTCAGAAGTGTTACGCGAGAAGGGATTTAAATTTTTTTTTTAAAAACTAATAGTTATAAATCGAGCTGTTGAAAGATTCTCAAAGAAAAGAGCATCGATATTTCAGTATCTAGTGCAGCAATGCACAATTTAATAAGAACAATGGTTAATGTAAGCTTACTGCAATTTATGAAAAGTTATTTCCGAGGCCTTATTTATTAAATATATGTAATTGTAATATATGTAATTAAATATTTTATTATTAGTTAATTAATTTATTTATTATTAAATTTATTATTATTAAGTATTAATTTTCGTGTGCTTATTTCTGCTCTAAAAAATAAAACAAAAAATTATGTTTGAAAACAGCAAAGCAGCAATATTAATTATTAAATATAGCAACAATTGCTAATTATATATTATTGCTTAATTATATATTAAGTAATATTAATTAATTAAATTATTTATTGAAGATAGAAAAGCATCAATATTCGTAAAGTTTTCATTTTTCTACAGATATTTTGTCCATTAAATCAACAGTTTGACTTCAAATATCAAATATTAATCTGCTATATGTACTTGTTACTCTGTTATATATATAAAAAAAACTAAGATAAAAACAAATAGTCAGTTTAATTTGATTCTCAAAGAGAAATACCTCCATATGAGCGTTGATATTTCAATATCTAGTGCAGCAATGCCCGATTTAATAAGACCTATGGTTAACATATGCTTACTGCAAATTATGAAAAGCTACTTACTAGACATTATTTATTAATTATGATTAAAAATATGGCAAATGTTGAAAAACTTAGATAAAAAAACAATTAGTCAGTTTAATTTGATTCTCAAAGAGAAAGACCTCCATATGAGCGTTGATATTTCAATATCTAGTGCAGCAATGCCCGATTTAATAAGACCTATGGTTAACATATGCTTACTGCAAATTATGAAAAGCTACTTACTAGACATTATTTATCAAATGTGGTTAAAAAGTATGCCATATTTTGTTGAAAAAAACAAATCGATGGCTTAATTTGATGCATGACATTTTAAATTCGGGCCTGAATGGCCGAGTGTCTAGTGCTGTGGCACTCGGTGCCGCAGGTTTCAAGTTCGAGTCTTGGCGGTAACATGGATGCTGGTACTGATTCGGAATTAACTTTAAACCAAACGTCCCGGTCCATTTCGACTGTAGAGCGTTTGGCCGTAGGGCTGACAACTCTATTCTGTCAAATGAAAGCATCTCCTGTTTCGGAATTGCCATGGTCCAACATGAATTGTAGTGCCAAGGAGTTAGTTAAATTACATACTGTATATGACATTCTAAGTGGTCATAAAAGATATTATTTATTCAAATTTCTTTCTTTTTTCAATTTTTGAATAAAACTGCTTAAGATAAAAATTTTAGAGGAAATCTAAAGAATTTCTTGTAGTAAAAACACGAAATCAATAATAGCCGAAACAAACAGTTTTCTATTTTATAAAAAAAACAAACATTTTTCTGCTTTTCTGAAACATGAAAATAATTTTAAGAAAAAATATAAGACAATATCATATTTGATATTATAATAATAAAATATTAACTTTAAATAGCTAGAAAAATTAGTGTTGTTTTTTTAGATATTGTTAAAAGATATGTGTGAAATTACTACAATTCTTAGTTTATTTATTGATAAACATGCATTACAAATCATATTTAGTCATATACTTGCAGAGTTGATTTTTTTAATGTAAAATAAGATTGATAAAATATTTTTCTTCTGTAAAATGAGAGACATTTCTTTCTTTTAAAGTAGAAAATTCATATTTAAAAAGAAAATAAGGGCCTACTTTTTTGTTTCGTAGAAAATATGCAATTTCAAATTCTTTATAATTTGTACTCACAAATTTATTTTGAAATGAAATCCCTGGATATTAATATATAATTTATTCAAAACAAAAAATATTCAAGGAAATAAACTGCCTAATTTTTTTAAAAATAAAAAGTGAAAATTTTTTAGCTCACATGATAAACATGTTAATAAAATGAAGACAAATGTTGCTATGATTTTTTTTTTGTACTATATTTGCTTCAAAGACGAAAATACTTGCATTTTTCATCGTAATATGAAATATTAATACTGGTACAGTATTTACGTCGAGAAAATAGTCGAGACTTAATTTAGCTGAGACTTAAAGAATAAAAAAAAAATTTTTTTCTATTCATCTAGAAAACTGGAGGTACTTTCTTTTAAAAAGCTCTTCCATTTCGAATAGCTTTTTTTCCGAATAGCTTTACTTTCTTTAATTCCACTAAATATGTTATTTTATGCAGAAAATATTACTTTTATTAAAAGCAAAGCAATTCACTTCCGAGAATTATAAAAAAGCAAATGAAACAAATAAAAGTAATGCAACTGTTTCTTTACGATCTGAGCGTATCTTTTTGCACGGAATAAATTTTTCTTATCTTTAACTTGCTTTTTCTTATAAGAAATAACGTTCTTTCCTGCAAAAGAAACAAAATAAATAAATGCATATTGACTCAACCCTTTGATTTATATTGTTCGTTTCTTTGTACAAAGCTCCGTTATACTCATTTTTATTCAAGTTTATTATTTTATCTTGTGAGCGAAAAACAAAAAAATGTATTAACTCTTTTCGTTTAGGAAAGATTCTGGGAAAAGATTAATTTCTTGTCAAAAGTGTTATGCGGTAAGGGATTTAAAGAACCTTTTTTTTTAAAATCTGATAGTTATAAATCGTGCTGTTGAAAGATTCTCGAAGAAAAGACCATTGATATTTCAGTATCTAGTGCAACAATGCACGATTTAATAAGACCAATGGTTAACATAGGCTTACTGCGAATTATGAAAGGTTATCAACTAAGCTATCAACAGTTCCATTACTTTATTAAGTTAACAACTATTTATTAAGTATGGTTAAAAATATGGCAAATATTGTTGAAAAAAGAAGTTCAAAACAAATAAACACCTTAATTTGATGCATTACATAGCTTTAACTATTCTTTTAAATGGCCTTTTTTTATGTTAAGGCACATCTGTTTAAATCGCAGTTCATAAGATGAAAAACTAAATTCTTGTTATATAAAACCCTTATTACACCTATTTTGGTCTATGGCTATGAAACTTGGATTTTGACAAGATATGATGAGGCCCATTTGGATACATTTGAGAGGAAGATTTTAAGGGTTATTCTTGGAAGTGTTAAGGAAAGTGATTATTGGAGAAGACGGTACAACGCAGAGATTTATAAATGCTATAAAGACCCAGATTTTATAAAATTCATTAAGATCGGTAGATTAAACTGGGCTGCTCATGCATTTACAATGAATGATTTAAACTCTGTAAAAAGACTCGATTTGGCAAAGCCACAGGGACGAAGAGGACCACCGAAGTTGCAAAAATAGGCAATTTCAAATTCTTTATAATTTGCACTCATAAATTTATTTTAAAATGAAATCCCTGGATATTAATATATAAATAATTCAAAACAAAAACTATTCAAAGAAATAAACTAATTTTTTTTTGAAAATAAAAAATGAACATTTTTAGCTCAAATGATAAACTTGTTAATAAAATGAAGACGGATGTTGTTTTGACTTTTTTTTTTGTACTGTATTTGCTTCAAAGAAGAAGATACTTGCATTTTTCATCGCATCAATAAATATTAATACTGGTACAGCATTTAGGTCGAGAAAATAGTCGAGACTTAATTTAGCTGAGACTTAAATGAAAAAAAAATTTTTTTTTCTACTCATCCAGAAAATTGGAGTTTCTTTCTTTTAAAAAGCTCTTCCATTTCGAATAGTTTTTTTTTTCGAATAGCTTTTCTTAACGCCACTGAATATGTTATTTTATGCAGAAAATATTACTTTTATTGAAAGAAAAGGAATTCACTTCCGAGAATTATAAAAAAATAAATGAAACAAATAAAAGTAATGGAACCGTTTCTTTACGATCTGAGTGTATCTTTTTGCATGGAATAAAAGGAAGGCAATTTTTCTTATCTTTAACTTGTTTCCTTCTTATTTTATACGAAATAACGTTCTTTTGGAAAGAAACAAAATAAATAAATGCATATTGACTCAACCCTTTGATTTATATTGTTTCGTTTCTTTGTACAAAGCATCGTTATACTCATTTTTATTCAAATTTATTATTTTATCTTGTGAGCGAGAAAAAAAAATGTATTAACTATTTTTGTTTGGGAAAGATTCTGGGAAAAGATTTATTTCTTGTCAAAAATGTTACGCGGGAAGGGATTTAAAGAACCCTTTTTTTTAACTGATAGTTATAAATCGTGTTGTTGAAAGATTCTCAAAGAAAGGAGCATTGATATTTCAATATCTAGTTCAGCAATGCACAACTTAATAAGATCAATGGCTAACATAGGCTTACTGCGAATTATGAAAAGTTACCAACTAGATATTATTTATTAAGTATGGTTAAAAATAGGGCGTGTATTGTTGAAAAAATTAGATGATAAAAAAAAAATAGTCAGCTTAATTTGATTCTCAAAGAGAAAGACCTCCATATGAGCGTTGATATTTCAATATCTAGTGCAGCAATGCACGATTTAATAATAGTTAACATAGGTTAACATAGGCTTACCAACAACAACCAACAATGGTTAACATAGGCTTACTGCGAATTATGAAAAGTTACCTACTAGGCATTATTTATTAAGTATAGTTTAAAATATGACTTTTATTGTTGAAAAAAAAAATGAGATAAAAAACAAGTAGTCAGTTCAATTTGATTCTCAAAGAGAAAGACCTCCATATGAGCTTTGATATTTCAATATCTAGTGCAGATATTCACGATTTGATAAGACCAATGGTTAACATAGGCTTACTGTAAAATTTTGAATAGTTACCAACTAGACATTATAATTATGGTTAAAGATATGGCATATATTGTTCAAAAAGAAGATAAAAAACAAATAGACGCCTTAATTTGATGCATGGCATTGTTTTAAGTATTCTTTTAAATTTGCGCCTGAATGGCCGAGTGTCTACCGCTTTATCACTCGGTGCCACAGAATTCGAGACACGGAGGTGCAATGGATGTTTGTAGTGGTTTGGAATCCACTTTAAACCATAGTTCCCGGTCTAATATGATAGTAGAGCGTTGTCTTGAGATTTAGTCAGTCTTCAGCCCTCGAGGTTCCTCGCTAATAGTGAACCTGCATACTGCTTTTAGTCATGGCCCAGTCGCCTGCGACGGAGTCTTCTGAACCTGGTGTAGGCTTTCCGGCACTAGGGGGATTAATAACAACAACAACATTCTTTTAAATTTGATGGAGTGGTCTGGTATTAAGCTGATTGGGCTGAAGAAACTCACTTAGAAATTCAACAAGGGAATCAAGCTGAAATTCCCTTGTCAACGCCGTGGAGGGACATTTTAAATCATCAAGATGGGAAGTACTATGATAGGATTTGTGCAAGTGTGTGGAAAATATGAGACCTTAGATGTGACCTGATGGTGTTTGTCCCGAATTGAGATTACCAAAACTGCTTCTTGGAGTTAGTTGCTTATTGGGTTAATAAATTCAATATTTATCCATTTTAAATGGGTAAATTGGGATAATTTAAAAAAAAAAAAAATATTTTACAGTTTAGTCTAAGAGATTCTCATTTTAAAAACTATTGCTATTATGTATGGTAAAATAATAGAAGTTTCTTTTGAATCTTAACAAAGAACTCCATCTAATTAATAAGATGGGATATTTTGAGTAAATAAATGGCTGATTTCTTAAATAAATGATGTAATGCCAACATAATGATAATTCACAAACTCATAATTTGTTTGCTAGCTAAGTAAAGAAAGTAAAAATATTCTTTTGTTGAGCACATCATGAGAATTTTTAGAAAAATACACAATAAAATTTTACAAATTTTTTTTGTAAAACCTTCAAGATTAAGAAAAACTTCAGAATAAAACTATAGTTTTGAAAGGATAATGGAATGTACATTTTTTATTTGCTTAGATATTTGAAACAGATATGTTCATATGCGTAAACTATTGATCTATGAACCCATTAAGTTTGCGGACCCAACACAATGGGAACGATAATTCGTTGGGTCAATATATGGTCTCGTATGTCTCGAATGAACACAATTTGAAATGATTATTTCCAGGAGTTATATCTGAAGAGATTACATCAATTCCATGCTTCTCAAAGACAATGGAGGAATTTTTTGACCTATGGATATAATGTACTCATTCTCCGCAAAGACATGGGGACAAATCTATGAAATCTATAGGTCTCTAATAAAATCCACAGATTTCAACGCAATGACACTTTTGGTAAACATTCGTCTCTAATACCGTCATAATTTAGAATGAATATTTCTACGATCTACATCATGATAACTTCAACCTTCTGAAATGCAAATGGAAAGTCTATTGATTTAGTATACCCATTCCCAGTGTATACATCAGTACGAAACCACTAAATTTGCAGACCCAATTATAATAGGAATGAGATTTCGATGGATCAATATTGGTATTTAATGTAAACATTGGTCTTTAACCATAACTTTAAATAAACGCTCACAAACGCTCAACGCTGGGAAATTTGCATCCACCACCCTCCTCCTCAAACACAATGGATAGACATTGTGAATAACGATTTAATGTATTCATTCCAGCCATAAGTATAGAAAAAATTCATGCTCCATTAAAAGGGGAACTGCAGTTGAGGGAGTATTTAATGCCAACGTAATTTGAAATGAATACAGTCCTCTCATCAAACAATATAAATGGACTGTAATGTCCCTATTCTCGGTATAGACACGCCAATTTTAGATTCGATACATTTTAGGATTTAAAATGAAGATCTCTAATTTGACAAGCCCAAGCAATGCTAATCATCATTACTATTATAAGCCCTTTAGACTAAAATAATTGATTTATTACCTAGAAAAGTTGATAAATTTTCAATTCTGTAAGCAGTTTATTCACTTCTGATGATGAGAAAATTGTATATTCACGCATCTCTGATTTCAGAAGCCCAAGCAATGCTAATCATTATTCCTATTACAAGGTATTTAGACCAAAATATTTAATTTATTACCCAAAATAACTGATAAGTTTTCAATTTCATAAACAGTTTTGTTCATTTCTGATGATGAGAAAATTGTAGAGTATTCACGTATCTTTGATTTTAGAATCCCAAGCAATGCTAATCATCATTTCTATTACAAGCTATTTAGATCAAAATATTTAATTTTGTGTTTTTCAAAAAAAATTGATAAATTTTCAATTCTAAAGGCTGTTTATTCACTTCTGATATTGAGAAAATTGTAGATTATTCACACATCTTTGATTTTAGAAGCCCAAACAATATTAATCATCATTCCCATTACAAGCCCTTTAGAACAAAATATTTCATTCATTACCCCAAAAAACTGATGAATTGTCAATTCTAGAGATAGTTTTTTTTTTCACTTCTGATGATGAGAAAATTGGAGAACATTTATAATTTTAGAAGCTCTCAAGCAATACTAATCGTTATACCCATTACAAGCCATTTATACCAAAATATTTAATTTATTACCCCAAAAATCTGACAAATTTTCAATTCTAGATGTAGTTTATTCACTTCTGATGATGAGAAAATTGTAGAGTATTCACATATCTTTGAGTTTAGAAGCCCAAAGCAATGCTAATCATCATTTCTATTACAAGCTATTTAGACCAAAATATTTAATTTATCACCTAAGAAAACTGACACATTTTCAATTCTAGAAGCAGTTTTATTCACTTCTGACGATGAGAAAACTGTAAAGTATTCACGCATATTTTTTGTCAAATTTATTTACTTTCAAAAGTGGCAGCTCATTTATTTCTGTAGCGAGAGTTTTAAATTCATTAAAAAATGATGATGATATTTGTAGCTATTGCCATGTAATCCTCTTCTTAATTAAAAGAATCTCAGCCGATGGTTTCTTTTGTCAAATTTTAGGTTAATGATTTCTTGGAATTCAATTTAATTACATTAACGATCATTTCGAAAATCATTAGTGAAATTTAAACTGAAAAAGGATGAATGATAACAATTTTATTTAAACTTTCGTTTAAATAAAATGGCTATTGATGTTTTATAATTCTGCTTGCATTATATTTGAATTTGATTATCCGTTAACTGTTTCTTTCATTTTTTTATTTTTTTTTATAACTTCTGTAAATACTTGAAAATGTCTTTTATGTAGAATGTTGTTTGGGTTAAAATCCGGAGAATTCCCACTCGACAAACAAAATTAAAGCGATAATTATTCTGTTGTAATTCTATTTCAAGAATTGTATCAATAAATATAAAGTAATAAGTAATAAAGTAATAGTAATTATTTATCAATAAATATAACTTATAAAAAGAGCATATAAAATAAAAAACAAGTAATATAAATTTTTTTTTTTAAAGCCAATTCCTACTTTTTTTTCACCATAAGGCAAAAAGTCCTTTATACATAATTTTCATTCAGATTTTTAAGTTTATCTGGCGCCATCTATTGGTAGTAGCATATATCTATATGCAACTTAAATCTAAAAAAAACCTAAAATTAATTAATTAAATTTAATTTCTGAATTAATATTTGAAAAAACTGTATTAGCATCAAGTGTCATCCACTACAAGTTAAAAAAATGTATTTGTACTTGAGTGGATGAATAAAAAATATTTTATTAACGATCGAAAATTTGAACAAGATATATATATAGGGAGAGTGTGAGCTAATAGAAGGAATTGAATAAAGTAGATAAATATAAGGTATATTAAGTATTAAGGTGATCGAAAATTAATGTCGTTTCTTTGCATGTCGATATTCGTTAGTTAGTTATCAGCTCATTGTGTACTTCAAAGTCGTGCCAAAGACATTTTAAGGTTAGAGGGACTTGTTTATTCATAAATAATAAAATCTTAAATTGGTTTCTGCAATTTATGGTGAAATGGCCAGCCAAATACCAGTAGAGAAATACCAGCAGAATACCAGAGGTACATATCCGGTACTGTATGCTTTTTGAGTTTCACAGGGGTAGTAAAGTAACTGTTGCTACCAAAACTTTTACGATGTTTACCCAAACGCATAAGATGTTCGTAAATGCCAAAGAGGATTTTCTAAGTTCAAATCGGGTAATTTCAATCTTTCTGACTCGTATTGATCAGGAGGACCAACAACTTTAGACGATGACATGTTAAGGGCGGAAGTGGAAGCAAATCAGTGTCAGACAGTCGAGAAACTGTCAGACACTCTTAACCAGGAAACGCTCTTGGTCGACCATCCAAGAACATTTGCAGTAGAGTGGTAAAGTAAGCAGAGTAGGTGTTTGGGTCTCGCATAATCTGTTCGAAGGAAACAAATCTAACCGATCCACCGCATGCAACTTATTGATTCAGTGTCACAATACAGAAGCGTTTTTTGATCGCTTGATCCCTTGAGATGAAAAAAGGGTCCTCCTTGATAATCCAAAACGTGAAAGGCAGTATCTCTCTCCGAATAAGCCAGGTTTACACCCCCAAAAAAGTGCTTTTGTATGTTTAGTGGAGTATTCGTGGGATCGTTCATTTAGAAGTGGTGAAACCTGGACAAACTGTGTATGCAGACCTTCAAGTGAGCAATTTTTTTTTCTTCTAATGCAGCTGGCAAATAGACCATGATCTTTTATGCCATAAGAGCTGCCCCGATGTTCTACTCACTTTGCATTACCCAGGGGGCGCTTGGAACTTGATGGTAAGCCACGGACGCGGAGTAACAATGCCCCCGCAGCGCTCTACTATCCTATTAGGACCGGGACCTACGGCTTAAAGTGGATTCCGAACCACTACAAACAGCCATGGCAACACCATGGATTTGTACCCGATACCTGTGATACCGAACGCCAGAGCGCTAGCCATTCGGCCATCAGGCCCTCAAGTGAACAATTGGATCGAGTAAATCAATGAATTTTAAATGAATGAACTGAATTTAACTGAATTGAACAATGAATTTAACTGAAAAGTGCCAGCGATTGGCAATAGAAAAGGTATTATTCTGCAACACGATAAGGCAAGACTGCACAGTGCAGGACGAATCCTGGAAAAAATTAGTGAGTTGGTTTGGGGGATATTGTCCCACTTACATATTGCTTCATTGGTTTTCCATTTATTCCGGTCGTCGCAATATTTTTAATATTAAATATTTAAAAATTCGGATGATGTCCAAAATACCATCTCCAGATGTTTTGCTCAAAACCAATAGATTTTTATCGATGAGACATTTAAAATTTGCACACTAGAGGGCAAAAGGTTATTGATAAAGTGGGTAATTACATTATTGATTTTACATAATTTGGTAAAAATTTATCTGTTTGAATTTAATGTAGAAAAACTACATTACTTTCTAGTCCTCCTAATATATGGAAGAAATATAAAATTATACAACCTTCATTTCCTTAATTTACTTTTAATTTTTAAAAATTGCTGAAAATATTTGAATATGTTTTATATAATATATTGTTTGGTGCAAAATCTAGAAAACTTCCACTTTACTTTCGAAACGGGGGCCTGATGGCTGAATGGCTACCGCTCTGGTATCGGTTCAAATCCCGGCTGTGCCATGGGTGTTTGTAGTGGTTCGGAATCCACTTTAAACCCTAGGTCCCGGTCCTAATAGGATCGTAGAGCGTTGCGGGGCATTGTTACTCCACGTACGCGGCTTATCTTCAAGTTACACGCGCCCCCTGAGTAATGCAAAGTGAGTAACGTCTGTGCAGCGCTTGCCTTAAGGCATCCAAGGCTATTATAAAGATCACGGTCTATTTCCCAGCTGCATTAGACACGGTCTATTTGCCAGCTGCATTAGACACGGTCTATTTGCCAGCTGCATTAGAGAGAAAAAAACTTTCGAAACGGAATTTATTATTCAATTCCAGATTTATAAATTTCAAAAATGTTTACTTAGTAATTTAAATAAAGCAGTTACTCAAATTCAGATTATTTTCTGAATGCAGAATGAATAAATAAATTTGCATTACATTTAAGAATAGAGGGATTCTTAAATGCAATGCAAATTACAACAAAACATTTGTATCTGAACTTGAGTAGTGTTTCATCATTTCGTTCATAAGTTATAACAAATTCCGTTTTTATTTTTTTTTAATTTCTTTTTATTTATTTATTTATTTATTTTTGCATAGAATATTATTCAGGAAAAAAAAAATCCTGAAAACCGAGTATCATTTGTAACACAATACTGTATCAAGTAATACAGTCTGTATCATCTCCTTGATTTTTCATAAAATAGAAAGAAAACACAAAATGCATTCAACCAGCAGAAATTCAATTCTTAGCTATATGACCCTGTCAATGACCTTCAAGACGAATATATAATGATAATGACTTTTTAAAACAATATGTTGTTATTTTGTTTAATATTCTGACAAATAGAAAACAACTCTTTGTTTAAAATCTTTCCTTATTTATATGAAAACTAAAAAATGAAAATATTTTAATGAATTTTACATAGTTATAGAATAACTTAAATTGTAAAAAAAAAAAAAAAATTCTAAAGATAAAATTTAAATAAATAAATGATAAAATTTACATATATATAACCTTCGTTTAGATTTGTATAAAACATATCTTTGAGAATTTATTTCAAAAATATTAGTTGTAAGGATAGAATATAAATATATATAATCATTAGAATATTAACTTTATTCTGTAACTTTTTTATTTTATGAATTTTGGAAGACATAAAAAATTTCAAGTATACAGTGCTGCCATCTATAGCAGAAATTCTGAATTATAGCACATTGACTGATACCGATCAAAATTGTTCGCAACTTTTGAATGATAATCTAACATGAAAGAAAATATCTCACTAGAGAAATTTTATAATTAATTAATTTATTATTTAACAAATATAGGTGATTGTCAATCAAGATATCCCGAATTAATAACCTTACTGTATGTCCTAAGAACTTTTTTTTTATTTTAAAATAAATAAAAGCCTACAATTTTAAATCGTTTTTTGCATAATTTGTTTGTGTCATTAAAAAATTTAAGGCGGTAATTTATTTCCCTACATGATTAAAATGATGATGAGCTGAAATGTAGTGTATTAAATTAACTGCATTATCTACAGGATATATTATGGTTTGCATATTATGTATTAAGCTTTGTTTGTGTTGTCTATTAATGTTAAATATGCAATGCAAATATGCAATTATGTAGGTAATAGACGTTAGAACTGAAAATATTAAAAATTGTTTAGTTGTTTACAACTTCTTCTAACTTTTTAAGTTCAATTCATAAAATTTATTACAAAAAATAATCCTTTTTTCAATCAAATGTTTATATTTCAAAAGATTATAATTCAACATTTAGTCTGTATGCAAAATAAAAACTATTATTTATGGAATTTTATTTTTAAATCTTTCTTAATTTTACTAGAAAATAAAACATTAACTCCCTTTCTCGAAAATCTTGACAAGCTTTAAAAACAAATAAAACAATTTTTTCAATAACATTTCAAACATGATTTATTAGATAAAACTTTCTTGACAAATTTGTCTGAGTTTCGAAAGACATTTTTTATAGGGATCAAAAACTAAATCTTCCAAAATTTTTTTTACATGAGCTGGGGAAAATTATTACATGTAAAAAAATGTGTGTCCAAATTGATTGAAAGTGGCATAAGACATACTTTTTTAAGATGGATCCCCAAAAAATGGATACTCACAGATATTTTTGCTTCTAGAACAATAAGATAAAGTAGACAATGTTCTAAGGAATGATTTAAGAATAGTTCTAAAAAGATTAGAATAGTTTACACTTTAGTACACTTTTTTTCCATTTAGAATTTTTTTTTTTTCATGTTTAACATCACTTTTGATCTTTTATTCATGAGAAAAACCTGTAATTTCATTGATTTATTCATTGCATTTATTTTTATCATAACTGGAAATTTATATCTATCATAACTGGTAATTTCAATTATTTATTTCATTTATTGCTATTGTAACTGATAATTTCATTTATTTTTACTATAACTGGTAATTTCCTTTATTAATATCATAACTGGTAATTTCATTTATTGCTATCATAACTGGTAATTTCATTTATTGCTATCATAACTGGTAATTTCATTTTTTATTTATTTATTTTCATCATATCTGGTAATTTCAATTATTTATTTCATTTATTGCTATTGTAACTGATAATTTCATTTATTTTTACTATAACTGGTAATTTCCTTTATTGCTATCATAACTGGTAATTTCATTTATTGCTATCATAACTGGTAATTTCATTTATTGCTATCATAACTGGTAATTTCATTTATTACTATCATAACTGATAATTTCAATTATTTATTTCATTTATTGCTATTGTAACTGATAATTTCATTTATTTTTACTATAACTGGTAATTTCCTTTATTGATATCATAACTGGTAATTTCATTTATTGCTATCATAACTGGTAATTTCATTTATTGCTATCATAACTAGTAATTTCATTTATTTATTTAATTTATTGCTATTGTAACTGATAATTTCATTTATTTTTACTATAACTGGTAATTTTCTTTATTGATATCATAACTGGTAATTTCATTTATTGCTATCATATCTGGTAATTTCATTTATTGCTATCATAACTGGTAATTTCAATTATTTATTTCATTTATTGCTATTGTAACTGATAATTTCATTTATTTTTACTATAACTGGTAATTTCCTTTATTGCTATCATAACTGGTAATTTCATTTATTGCTATCATAACTGGTAATTTCATTTATTGCTATCATAACTGGTAATTTCATTTATTGCTATCATAACTGGTAATTTCAATTATTTATTTCATTTATTGCTATTGTAACTGATAATTTCATTTATTTTTACTATAACTGGTAATTTTCTTTATTGATATCATAACTGGTAATTTCATTTAGTGCTATCATAATTGGTAATTTCATTTATTTATTTAATTTATTTTTATCATAACTGTTAAATTAGAAATAAATTAAATTACCAGTTATGATAAAAATGAATGAAATAAATAAATTAAATTACCAGTGTATCATGATTGATAATTTCATTTATTTATATCCAAACTCATACTTTCATTCATTTATTTTTATCATAACTGGTAATTTCACTCATTTATTTTTTATCATAATTGGTATTCATTTAATAACTGGTTTTAATTGTTATTAAATATATATATATATACATTTTTCATTTAGAATTATTTTAGAATTTGTTTTCTTTCACTTAAAATTCCAGATACATGTGCCTTTTGGCAGCACTGTTTTCAATGATTAAACTGGCTCATTCAAGTTTTCTTGGTTTTCTACAAGTGTACCGTAAGTGTCGATAAGCGATTCTCTTTTCTGACCAATGGGTTTCTCTCTTTTGAGAGTATGCAAACATTATTCTTACAAAAACTCCAGATTTGCTTCAAATCTGTTACATTAATAGTAAATAAAATTTTAAAGAGTAGTTTTCATTACAATTTTAACATTTCCACGACATTTTCTAAAACCAGGCAAACAAGATTTCTTTCAAAAAAAAAATGAAATTATAAATTACGTTTTCAACATTTTCAAATCTGCTAATTTTGTTTTCTAAAATCAATACCATTTATAATACAGCTCAACATGAACTTTCTGGATTTATTATTTCATTTCTGAAAAGTTAATTTTTTGGTTAGATTTTTTTATAAAACGAGTAAACTAATAAATAAATCTCACATTTTTTTAAAGAATTCATAAAATTAAAGTAAGATTGCGACCAATGCGTTTATTTAAAAATTACTCACCATGATTGCAGTAAACATATATTTTTTCAGGGATTTTTATAATTGAAGAAGATTATTTTAATATTATTATTATTAAGTATATATGAATTCAATAAATGTGAGGAGTATTTATTAGCCTTTTCATTTTGTTTTTCTTATCCCACTTGGTCGATAGCCAATGAGCCTTAGACCAATGAGTCATGAGTAAAGGGTAAAAACATGTAGCTTTTTTTGTCCTTGCCCTTGCGACACAAAAACACGAGGCATCCAAAGGGAGAAGACTGACTTTACCATGCCCTGTTATACCCCAGGGCATTAGACAGCCCTTTTAGTCACCTTTTAGGGCATGCATGGGCTACAGTGGGGCCAGTCTAACATGGACCCACACGGGAAGTTTTTTATTTTAAACTTCCCATAGTAACTACATTTTGTGTTGATTCTTATTTCACTAACTTATAGCATTTTTATAATATTATATTTAATACTTTTATTTAATATAAACTATAAATAATCAATAAAGATTTATTTAAAGTCGTGAAAGAACGATGATATTGGAGTTATAGGTAATAAGAGAGTAAAAGCTTTTATTGCTGTTTACCATTTCAAGTTTATTTATAGCGAGTTAAAACAATCGATTTAACCCAAACAGCTTCAATCCATTGATTGGGGCTTAAAATGGTTATATATATATATGTATATAATGGTTATATATATTTGTATTTAAATTTCATAACAATTAGATTCCTTATTTTAACACTATATTTTTTCGACATTTCCATAGTAAGACAAAAATATTGTAATTAGCAATATAAGTATGATTAACTATATAAAATAATGACTAATAATTTATTTCAAAATAATTGATCTTTTTTCTATTATTTATATTTCTATATTCGTGAATAATAATATTTTAAAAATTTAATTTATGTTTATTTTAATAATATCCAAATTAAAATTTTTAGCGCCTGAGCCTGAATGGCCGAGTGGCTAGCGCTCTGGCGCTCGGTACCACAGGTTTCGGGGTCGAGTCCCGGCCGTGCCATGGATGTTTGTAGTGGTTCTGAATCCAATTTAAACCGGACGTCCCGGTTCTAATAGGATCGTAGAGCGTTGCGGGGGCATTGTTACTCCGTGTCCGTGACTTATCTTCATGTTACACGCGCCACCTGGGTAATGCAAAGTGAGTAACGTCTGTGCAGCGCTGCCTTAAGGCATCCAAGACCAAGTTGTCTAAGTGTTTGCCAGCTGCATTCGAAAGAGAAAAATTTATAACGCGTAATTAAACTGACTAGATATTTTATATTTTAAACTAGTTATATTTATATTTCAGACCATGAATGGTTTCGGAGAGGGAAGGCCACTGCAGTTGTTCCATCAAGACCATCACTGATATGCTTTACATAATTTAAACTGGAAATCTGACTGGTCATTCCATCTGGCGAATAATTTCGCTCTCCAGAAAATCATCAACCAGATGTTGACATATGTTGATTAAAATGATATCAGGACAAACTGTTGTCCTTTAAAATTTAATCAGGTAAACTGAACTCCTAAGAAGGTTACTGTAGGGGTCCAATGTCTTATCCTTATACTTCACAGCAGTTGCAAAGTTTCTAGACGGACAATAACATTTTCGCCCATCCATCAATGGCTGCGTGAATCATTATATGTTTATTGAAATAACGAACATATAAATAAATCATAATTATCAATTTATCATATTTTTAAATCACAATTATTAATTTATTATAATTATAAATAATAATTATCAATTTATCATAATTATCAATTTATCATATTTTAAATCACAATTATCAATTTTTTATAATTATAAATAATAATTATCAATTTATCATAATTATAAATCCTAATTATCAATTAATTATATTTTTGAATCACAATTATCAATTTTTTATAATTCTAAATAATGATTATCAGTTTATCATAATTATAAATCCTAATTATCAATTTATCATAATTATAAATCATAATTAACAATTTATCACAATTAAAAATCATAATTATCAACTTATAAGGAACATATAAATAAATCAATATGTGTTCATTTTTTTCGAAGATAGGACAGTAGGTAGTCAGATGAACGTATGCCAAAAATAAGTGGACACTCTGTATCAGAGCTCATCACTAATAGAAGAGACTCCTACTGGTCTCCTATTCGCTGATGAGCTCTGACGCAGTGATAGACTCTGTAGAATGATAAAACCTCTTATACGCAGAAGTGAACATGAGGCAAACATCAAGTCTTCTTTCAAAAAGAACTCTCTCTTGTAATTCTGAGAAAAATAAACCCTTAAAACTCAAGTTTCTGTGGTCTCATGTACGTTAACAAAAGAGCTGAGAATCTATCGAACTCCTATTATGAATCGCTGAATTGGATAAATATCGATCTTCATTGGTCAGTGTCGTTCTTGGTGGCCTTTTCCGAGATTTCTTTCGAAGAAAAGAATATAATATTTTTAAGTCCTTATAAATTGGTCACAACATCGAGTGTCACATTTAAGTCACTAGCAATCTGCATTTGAGATTGAATACAAGTTTTCTCACGATTCGCCATCTTCTTCAATCATATAAATTTTACAAGTTACAAGTCTTTAATTATTTAATTTTGAATTTTACTGAAAAAAATCTACAAATTTGACAAGGTGTTGTAGCAAAGTAAGTGGAATTTGCATTTATGATAAAAATTGTCAGGTATTATTTTAAAGATTACATTCACCACCCACACGCAAGTATACGCTTGCTTATTCAACGTTAGAAATTTGCATAGAATGTTTTCGTAAACATTAATATGCCATTTCGTTTATTATTTTTCGAGAAAATCGGCAAAATGTGCAAATTTTCTTAATTTTGAGCAATTTGAGCAAATCTTAACTTTAAATTTCTAATCTTAATCAAGTTAATATAGCTTTTCTGCATTACTTTCACTGTAAAACTATTTTTCTGGCATATTGATATATTTTGCTAAAATGCTAACTTTACATCCATCTAAGAAAAACATATAATTTTCATTAAGATTTGTATAAAGTTGGAATCAATTAGACTCAATAAACAATTAATTACTTTATATGAGTTTGCCATTTATTAATTAGTTTTAATTAACAATACAACTATGCAGAAATAATTTTCATACCTTTTAATAACATACAAAAAAAAAAAAAAAGATATTCATACTGGAAATACATTTTAAAACATAAATAATTAAAAATATGGATTGCTAAAAGGCGCTGAGAAATTAAATTATGTAAAGCATCACATTCTTTGAAATTAATTTAATTTTTGATATATATCTTACCTATTCTAAACTTTTAAAGACAAAATCTAGCCTCTACAGTCTCTTTAAATAACCCATATAAAGACTAACAGAGATAAAATTCTCAAATGAAGGGGAAACAAATCTGGTAATTACCAGCAATTAAATAAACTTGGCGAAGACTTCGTTTCCCCCCTTGGCCACTAAATCCCATCGCCAAGCAAGGTGCCAAAATGCCACAACTGCTTCAGGGTTGCAGTATTCATTGATCCTTCTTGAAGCTTTCTCGGGGGAGCGTGCCAATCATTGTTAGACTTCGCCAGCTGTGGTCCTCACTTCATTTTCTCGTTGCAGACCCTGCATCCAATGACATAAATCTTTTCACTGCCTCCCTCCCTTGCCTTCTACCATTCACTTCAGTTCCACCCCTCCCCGTAAATGACCACTGGTACACACATAAGAGCGGGCACACCAATGGACCTTGTGGGACTTTGGCGATAAAGAATTTCTAGGCTGAGTCGTAATGGGAGCCAAGCATTTAATTCTGTGGAGCATTGCTTAACGAGTTACTTAATTGGCTTGCTTTTATTATGGAATGGTCGATGATTCTTGTTGTTTGGAAGTCTCTGGCGACAGATTTTTGCAGCCAAACCAATTGTTTTAAATACACCAAAGAATCATATTTAAATAGAAGTTAACAGTAACGCTATTCTATTCTTTATAATTCTTGAACTGTTTCCCGCACTAAACTTCTAAGATCGACAGTAAAGAAAGATTTCTATGGTTAAGACGAGGCCCCGGAGTTCAGTATTTGCAAGGAGATTAACCCCTCAGGGGTGCTGTAGTGCTAGGAGGTATTGAAGTAATCAGTAGTGCATATTTAAGGTAATTGCAGTTTTCCGGGGGTTAATGGCGAACTTTTACGAATATCCTCTTGGCTAGTGAGGAATTCGGGAACTTATGCTAAGGGGCTAATGGTAATTTGAAGATATTTTCTCAGTATAGAAATGAACAGATTGAATAAAATGTTTATATTCAAATCAAAAACGAAAATGTTGTAAATGTGCAACTATTCTTTAATGGAAATAGATAGACAATGGAAGAAGAAAGAAGAAAATTTTGAATTTTTCTCTATTCAGTCTATTTGCTACACTAGTATGAAATGCTATCTGCATATTAACAAATAATTTTAAAAAAATTTCTAATCTTTTTTAAAGCTGTAATAATTTTCACATTAAACAAAAAAAAAAAAAAAAAAGTTAAAAATCATTATAGTATTAGAATAAAATAAAATAAAATAACTAAAATTAAAATGATAATAAATATAAAACAAGAAAGTGTTTTATGCGTGCATGCATAGGATGCTACTAATTTCAGAGTAAACTAAACATACATCCAAAATTCGTTCCAATTTTGAATATTGTCCTTATTTTATTATATGCCTTATGCAAACATGTTGACGTTTGCAAATGCTAAAAAATTTCACCTAAGTTGTTCACTACTGGTATGGCAGATATGTAACAAATTCAGCGTTGACCAAGTTGTATTGTGGGGGAATACAAAATAGCATCAACATTGTTGTTAACAATTTTGAATAGATACTCCAAGGATACCGTAACGACGGTTTCAAGAAAAGTTTCACTTTCATGTTCATGTGTACGCTTTAATTTTTATTTACAAGCATTATATATATATATATATATATATATATATATATATATATATATATATATATATATATATATATATATATATATATATATATATACATATATATATATATATATATATATATATATATATATATATATACAGAACTCTATTTACAAAGAAATGAAAATTAAAAAGTTAAAACTAGATTGTCAAATACAGTTCACTCCAAGGTCGGAAATTTTCAGAGTTCTCTAGTCTACGATGAATCTAATGAGATCCGTCTGCAGCAAAACTTAATTATCATACGGCGGAATAAACGGAACCACAAGGGGAATCACTTTGTAAACAAGCGGAATCTGAACTTGTTTAGTCGTTCTCAAAAAAGAGATGACCAACACATCTTGTCGACTCTTCGCAAAACTTTCCTTTTTTCCTTCTCCAAAAATCTCCCTTTAAGAAAATCTGTCAAGAAAGGGGGTGGGGATCACCTTCTTTCTTTGGGAGTCGACACTTCCTCAACCCATGGTCTATCATCAATCAGATGCAACAACTCATGGCGTAGCCCATATTCCATCTGTAAATGTTACGACATGTGAAGGTCTAACAGACAATCCCTAATTTCATGGGATCTCATTATCTATGGCACTGATTATCTGCTATCAGATTTGAGTGACAGGTGGTTCTCATTAGTATAAAACGCTAACTGTATGTAATATAAATGTTCCCGATACAGCTTATTTACAGTCAGTTGATTATTATTATGTTGTTAAAGAATATGCATTCCTTTCCCATGGAAACGAAATGCTACAACTCTTCTTGTGAGAAAAAAACTACAATAAACAGAAATTTAAATGTTAATTTATTAATGATATAACTATTGGATAATCAAACAAAACTTCTTTTTACATTTAAAAATGTATAGAAGATAATTGCTTATTATGAATAAATACTTAACTGCTCACCAAATAACATCATTTAAATCTTCTGTATATGTTAAAATAAGTTTGACTCCTACGCATGTGTTTAAGGAGATAATATATTCATAAATATTTTTAACATCTTGAATCTACATATTTAATGTTTTCTTATTATATTTGTATATAGTTAAAACTGTCCTCAGTCAATAGATCATAGTCAGACAATTAATTACTTTTCAATGTACAGGCATAAGATGGAAAATTCAATATTGACGAAACCTACGAAGCCAAAAATCATAATAAATCTTCTACCACACAAACATTTTCTGAAAAACCATTCGCAATTTCAGAATGGGAAATGGCGACTTAAAAGCAATTCCCCACCGACCTCAACAGAAACTGGCATCATTACCATTCATCTTATCACCATTCAACATGTCTTGTTCAGCGCTGTGCTGTAACTCACCGCTTGCATGTCTGCCTCTGCGATCTCTCATCACTTTTCCGTAATATTTCTTCTTTTATGACCATTTCAACCTCCTACTCGACTGGTTCCTTGCAGACTTCGTTCCTTCTCATTCATCCTCCGATGCATCCACCCTCCCTTCGAAGTGAGCAGCGATGAAATGCTGTTTCTATAGCTTGTAAACATCTTCTTCGTTTAAGGGATCTTGGCCAATAAGTATCGTAAAAAAGCCTTTTGGTGGGATACACAGGACCAGCTGGAGAGCAACGGATAGCTTTTCCGTCTACAGAAGCATTTTTTATAACGAGTTTGAGTCTATCCATGAATTATATTTAAATGTATAAAAATAAAATCTGAGGGGCATCAATTAGAAATAGGGTTAGGTTATCATCTACATTATTAAAATTTTTGTTTACTTTAAAATGTCTCTGAAAGTAATTCCTTGATATTTTTCCATTTAAAATACCCAATATTATCAATATTTTTTTATTTTCTATGGCAGATTATGAACAATTACAGCAAAAAAAAAGATCAACGATAAAAAAAAAAGAACAGAGAATACAACAAAACATGCCGCAACAGAGTTTATTAGTTTAATATATCTCTAGCCTCCCAATATCGCTCGGCGAGAAAAGTCTTGCACAGAGCAGGATAACGAAATAGATGCGTGGAGTCCATGGCCTCTCCAGAGGTGCATATCGGGGAAGGAACAATTTTGAGTCTGTAAAGATGGTTTCGCAGGCAGTCGGTTGTCAAATTAGCCTCCATAATAGTAAAACCATCATTATCCTTCTCATACAGAGTCAGCAAAAGCTCTGCGCGCTTGGATTGAGACAGACCACCGGCATTCCTCTGTAGGACTCGAAGAGTAAGGAGGAAGACATAATGCCAAGTTGTAGATCTTTTAGCCATTAAAAAGTGTTACCTGGTGCACCACGGGGAGGTAGATCTACTGCGCACCCATATTATCGATATTGAATTTTTCATCTTATACTTGTACATTGAAAAGTTATTGATTTTCTGACAATGATCTATTAATCAAGACAATTTTAATTATATACAAAAAAAATAATATTAACACGCTAAATACGCAAGTTCAAGAAGGAATACATTATTATGAATATATAACTAAACTTTATAAATAACAAGAAGTACTTGTAGCGTTGTTGGGTACACATATTTTACTTGTTTCCCAATCAAAGTATTTCAATTATTGTTTTTTCTTTTTTATTAATTATTTCAAAATTAAAATAAACTATGGATCGAAGACAGCATTTTTGAGTTTGAGAAGGAAAAACACTTATTCTATTATTAAATAAAGAAGTGAAAAAAATTGTTTCAATGTTTCTTTACGTAAAATAATTGATATAATTAATGAAAATGAAAAAATATAAAAAATTACATTTCATTGAGAAAAAGGTAAAAAAAATGTGTATCCAACAAAGCTACACGAACTTCTTGTTATTTATAAAGCTTTGTTATATATTTATAATTATGTTTACCTTCTTGCATCTGTGTATTTATTGTGTTAATATTATTTTGTATATAATTACAATTGTCTTCAGACAATAAGATAGTTGTCATAAAATCAATTACTTTTCAATGTACAATTATATGACAGAAAAATTCAATATTGACAAAACCTACGAAGCCAAAAATCATAATAAAACTTCCACCGCACAAACATTTTCTGAAAAACACATTTTTCAATTGCAATTTCAGAATGGGAAATGACGACTTAAAAGCAATTCCCCACCGACCTCAACAGAAACTCGCATCATTATCATTAATCTTAGCACCCTTCGACATGTCTTGTCCAGTGCTGCGCTGTAACTCACCGCTTGCATGTCTGCGATCTCTCATCACTTTCCCATAATATTTCTCCTTTTATGACCATTTTACCCTCCTACTTGACTGGCTCTTTATAGACTTTTTTCCTTCTCATTCATCCTTCCATGCATTCACCCTCCCTTCGAAGTGAGCAGTGATGAAATGCCGTTTCTATAGGTTGTAAACATCTTCTTCGTTTTAAGGATCTTGGCCCGTAAGTATCGTAAAAAATCCCTTTGGTATGATACACTGGCCCAGGGATCATCTATAGAGGCCTTTCATTTTCATCTACAGAGGCATTTTTTTTGTAGCGAGTTTGACTTACTCCATGAATTGAATTTAAATGAATAAAAATAATTTATGAGTGGCATCAATTAGAAATAGGGTTAAATTATCGTCTGCATCACGAAAACTATCGTTTGCTTTAAAATGTCTCTGAAAGTAATTTTTTGATATTTTTCCGTTTCAAATATCTTGTCAATATTGAATTTTCCATCTTATTTTTGTACTTTGAAAAGTAAGTGATTTTCTGACATGATCTAATAATGTAGACAATTTTAATTTTCAATTATTATTGGTTTCTTTTTCATTAATTATGTAAAATTAAAATAAATTATGGATCGAAGGCTGCATTTTTGAGTTTGAAAAAAAAACGTCCTATTCTATTATTAAATAAAGAATTGAAAAGCATTGTTTCAAAATTTCGTTACGTAAAATAATTAATATAATTAATGAAAAACATATAAGAAGTTACTTTTGATTGGAAAAAAAGGTAAAAAAATTAATATCTAACAAAAACTACACAAACTTCTTGTTATTTATAAAGCCTTGCTATATATTAGTAATTATGTTTATCTTATTTTTCCTACTAATTTAATGTGTTCATATTATTTTTCTATATAACTAAAACTGTATTCATTCAACAGATCATTGTCAGAAATTAAATTATTTTTCCATGTACGACGAAAAGATGGAAAATTCAATATTGAGAAAACCTATGAGGTCAAAACTCATAGTAGGACTCTATGAGGTCAAACATTTTCTGAAAAACACATTTTCCAAACGCAATTTCAGAATGGGAAATGGCGACTTAAAAGAAATTTCCCACCGACCTGAACAGAAACTCGCATCATTACCATTTATCTTATGCCCATTCAACATGTCTTGTCCAGTGCTGCGCTGTAACTCACCTCTCGCATGTCTGCGATCCTTCATCACTTTTCCGTAATATTTCTTCTTTTATGACCAATTTCACCCTCCTACTCGACTGGTTCCTTGCAGACCTTTTACCTTCTCATTCATCCTTCTATGCATTCACCCTCCCTTCGAAGTGAGATGAAATGCCGTTTCTGTAGGTTGTAAACATCTTCTTCGTTTTAGGGATCTTGGCCCGTAAGTATCGTAAAAAAGCTTTTCGGTGTGATACACTGGACCTATTATTGTTTACTATAAAGTGTCTCTGAAAGTAATTCCTTGATATTTTTCCATTTCAAATACCCAATATTGTCACTATTGAATTTTTCATCTTATCCTTGTACATTGAAAAGTAATTGATTTTCTGACAATGATCTATTAATGAAGAAAAATTTAATTATATACAAAAAATTATATTAACACACAAAATACGCAGATACAAAAAGTTAAAACATAATTATGAATATATAACAAAGCCTTATAAATAACAAGGAGTGCGTATAGCTTTGTTGGGTATATAATTTTTTACCTTTGCCCCAATCAAAGATTTCCGATTATTTTGTTTTCTTTTTCATTAATTATGTCGTCAAAATTTAAATAAACTATGGATCAAAGGCAACATTTTTGAGATTGAGAAGAAAAAACTCTTATACTAGTATTAAATAAAGAAGTGAAAAGCATTATTTCAATATTTATTTACGTAAAATATTTGACATAATTAATGTAAAATAAAAAATAAAAAATAAAAATTTGCATTTGACTGTGAAAAAGGCAAAAAAAAATATGTAACCAACAAAGATACAGGCACTTCTTATTATTTATAAAGCTTTGTTATATATTCCTAATTAGGTTTATTTTCTTGTATCTGCTTATTTAGTGTGTTAATATTATTTTTGTTTCATTCAAGAGATCATTATAGGAAAATCAATTACATTCCAATGTATAGTGATAAGATGGAAAATTCAATATTGACAAAACCTATAAAGCCAAAAATCATAATAAATCTTCTACCACACAAACATTTTCTGAAAAACCATTCGCAATTTCGGAATGGGAAATGGCGACTTAAAGCAATTCCCTCACCGACCTCAACAGAAACTGGCATCATTACCATTCATCTTATCACCCTTCAACATGTCTTGTCCAGCGCTGCCCTGTAACTCACCGCTCGCATGTCTGCCTCCGCGATCTCTCTTCACTCTTACGTAATATTTCTTCTTTTATGACCATTTTACCCTCCTACTCGACTGGTTCCTTGCAGACTTCGTTCTTTTCATTCATCCTCCGATGCATTCACCCTCCCTTCGAAGTGAGCTGTGATGAAATGCCATTTCTATAGGTTGTAAACATCTTCTTCGTTTTAAGGATCTAGGCCCGTAATTATCGTAAAAAAAGCCGTTTGGTGTGATACACTGGACCAACTGGATAGCAAGGGGTATTTCTTTTTCATCTATAGAGGCATTTTTTTGTAAAGAGTTCGAGTATACCCATGAATTAATTAATAAAAATAAAATCTGAGTGGCATCATCTAGAAATAAGGTTAAATTATCATCTGCGTCATTACAATTATTGCTTACTTTAAAATGGCTCTGAAAGTAACTCCCCGTTATTTTTCTATTTCAAATGCCCATTATTGTCAATATTGAATTTTCCGCCTTATTCTTGTGCATAGAAAAGTAATTGATTTTCTGACATTGATCTACTAATGAAGAGAATTTTAATTATATACAAAAATATTATTAACACACTAAACAAGCAGATACAAAAACATAACTATGAATGTATGTAACTAAACTTTATAAATAACAAGAAGTGCGTATAGCTTTGCTGGGTGTATATTTTTTATCTTTTTCCCAATCAAAGATTTTCAATTATTTTGTTTTCTTTTTCATTAATTCAGCATTTTTGAGTTTGAGAAGGAAAAACACTTGTTCTATTATTAAATAAAGAAGTGAAAAGCATTGTTTCAATATTTCTTCATGTAAAATAATTGACATAATTAATGAAAAAGAAAGAAATAAAATATATAAAATGTTATGTTTGAATGGGAAAAAGGTAAAAAAATATATATCTAAAAAAGCTACACACACTTCTTATTATTTATAAAGCATTGTTGTTTACTCATAATTATGTTTGCCTCCTTTTACCTACTTATTTAATGTTGTTGTTGTTGTTCTAATGCTGCTGACAATATACAAAGACAGTTAATCTTTAAGTTAGGAGCAGTTATTCATTTAACACAAGCCAGGAGCACGTGCAGCTTGAAGATATGTTACAGACGCGAGTAACACTACACTCACAGAGCTCTACGATTCTCTCAGACTGGGCCATACGGTTTAAAGTTAATTTTGAAGCACTACAAACATCCATGACACCGCCAGGACTCGAAACTGAAACCTGTGTCACCGAGCTCCAGAACTTATTTAATGTGTTTATATTGTTTTTGTATATAGATAAAATTATCTTCATTCAATAGATCATTGTCAAAAAATCAATTATTTTTCTATGTACAAGAATAAGATGGAAAATTCAATATTGACAATACTGGGCATTAGAACTGGAAAAATATGTAGGAATAACTTTTAAAAACATTTTAAATATTTCAGAATCCACTGTCCATCTGTAGGTCCCGGTCTAATAAGATCGTAGAGCGTTGTGGGGGTAGTGTTACACGCATCCGTAGCATATCTTGAAAGCTTCCCTGGGTAGGGCTAAATGAGTAACAGTGGTACAGACGTTACCTATGTCATGAAGATTAACTGTCTCTGTATTGCCAGATGCATTTGAAACAACAACAACATGAAGTCTTGTTATATATTCATAATTACCTTAACTTTCTTGTATCTGCGTATTTAATGTGTTAATAATATTTTTATACATAATTAAAATTGTCTTCAATCAATACATCTTTGTCAGAAAATCGATTCCTTTTCAATGTACAGGGATAAGATGGAAAATTCAATATCGACAAAACCTATGATGACAAAAATCATAATAAATCTTCTATTGCACAAACATTTTCTGAAAAACACATTTCCAATCGCAATTTCAGAATGGGAAATGGCGACTTAAAAGCAATTCCCCACCGACCTCAACAGAAACTCGCATCATTACCATTAATCTCATCACCATTCAACACGCCTTGTTCAGTGCTGCCATGTAACTTACCGCTTGCATGTCTGTCTCTGCGATCTTTGATCACTTTTACGTAATATTTCTTCTTTCATGACCATTTTACCCTCCTACTCTACTGGTTCCTCACAGACTTTTTCCTTCTCATTCATCCTCACATGCATTCACCCTCCCTTCGAAGTGAGCAGTGATGAAATGTCGTTTCTATGGGTTGTAAACATCTTCGTTTTAGGGATCTTGGCCCGTAAGTATCGTAAAAAATCCCTTTGGTATGATACACTGGCCCAGGGATCATCTACAGAGGCATTTTTTTTGTAGCGAGTTTGACTTACTCCATGAATTGAATTTAAATGAATAAAAATAAATTCTTTTTGGCATCAATTAGAAACATGGTTAAATTATAGTCCGCATCATTAACATTATCGTTTGCTTTAAAATGTCTCTGAAAAATAAACTATGGATAAAAAGCTACGTTTTTGAATTTGCTAAGAGAAAACTCTTTATTTCATTTTTAAATAAATAAGTGAAAAGCATTGTTTCTACGTTTCTTTATGTAAAATAATTGACATAATTAATGAAAAAAAAAAAAAAAAAATGTAACAATTTACATTTAATTTTACATGTAACATTGCATTGGAAAACAGGTAAAAATTTTATACCCAACAAAGATACATGCACTTCTTATTATTTATGAAGCCTTTTTATATATTCCTAATTATGTTTATCTTCTTTTATTTGCGTATTTAATGTGTTAATATTATTTTTATATGTAATTAAAATTGTCTTTCAATATATCATTGTAGGAAAATCAATTACATTCCAATGTGTAAGGATAAGATGGAAAATTCAATATTGATAAAACCTCTGAAGTCGAAACTCATAATAAATCTTCCACCACACAAACATTTTCTGAAAAACACATTTTCCAATGGCAATTTTTCAATCAATTATTTTACGTAAAGAAATATTAAAACATTGCTTTTCATTTCTTTATTTATTAATACATTCTTAATGTATTATTAAACTCAAAAAAATATCCTTCGATCCATAATTTATTTTAATTTTGGCATAATTAATAAAAAAGAAAAAAAATTATTAAAAATATTTGATTATGAAAAATATATACCCAACAAAGCTATACGTATTTTTTGTTATTTATAAAGGTTAGTTATATAACATTCATAATTATGTTTATTTTCTTGTATCTGCTTATTTAATGTGTTAATATAATTTTTGTATATCATTTAAATTGTTTCCATTCAATAGATCATTAAATGCCATAAAATCAAATGTCAAAAATCTTCATTAAATGTATTGCCCTCTAATTTTTTATTAAGCATAACAAGTAACTGCTGACCAAATAACATCATTTAAATCTTCTGTTATGTTAGAATAAGTTTGAATCTTATGTTTAGGGAGATGGTATAGTCATAATTATGTTAAACCTCTTATATCTGCGTATTTAATGTTTTCATATTATTTTCGTATATAATTAAAATTTTTTTCATTCGATAGATCATTGTCAAAAAATCAATTGTTTTCTGTGTACAGGCATAAGATGAAAAATTCAATATTGACCAAACATATGAAGTCGAAAATCATAATAAATCTTCCACCACACAAGCATTTTCTGAAAAACACATTTTCCAATCGCAGTTTTCAGAATGGGAAATGGCGACTTAAAAGCAATTCCCCACCGACCTCAACAGAAACTAGCATCATTATCATTAATCTTATCACGATTCAACATGTCTTGTCCAGTGCTGCGCTGTAACTCACAGCTTGCTTGTCTGCGTCTGCGATGTTTCGTTACTTTTCTGTAATATTTCTTCTTTTATGACCTTTTCACCCTCCTACTCGACTGGATCCTTACAGACTTCGTTCTTTCTTATTCATCCTTCCCTGCATTCACCCTCCCTTCGAAGTGAGCAGAGATGAAATGCCGTTTCTATAGGTTGTAAACATCTTCTTCGTTTTAGGCATCTTGGCCCATAAGTATCGTAAAAAAACCTTTTTGGGGCGATACACTGGAGAGCAAGGGATATCTTTTCCATCTATTGAGGGATTTTTTTTGGTAACGAGTTTGAGTATACCCATGAATCATATTTAAATGAAAAAAAAAATAAAATCGGAATGGCATCAGTTAGAAATAGGGTAAAATTATCGTCTGCATCATGAAAATTATCGTTTGCTTTAAAACGTCTTTGAAAGTAATTCCTTGATATTTTTCCATTTCAAATACCCAACATTGACAATATTGAATGTTCCAACTTATCTTTGTACATTGAAAAGTAATTGATTTTTTGACAATGATCTACTAATGAAGACAAATTTATTTATATACAAAAATAATATTAACAAACTAAATACGCAGGTACAAGAAAATAAACATAACTATGAATGTATATAACTAAGCTTTATAAATAACAAAAAATACGTATAGCTTTGTTGGGTATACATTTTTCATAATCAAATAATTTTAATTATTTTTTTTCTTTTTCATTAATTATGTCAAAATTAAAATAAATTATGGATCGAAGGATATTTTTATTGAGTTTGAAAAGAAAAACTCTTAATGTATTATTAAATAAAGAAATGAAAAGCATTGTTTTAATATTTCTTTACGTAAAATAATTGACATAATTAATGAATAAAATATACATATAAACTTACATTTCATTGGGTAAAAGGTAAAAAATATATACCCAACAAAGCTACATTAACTGTTATGTTATTTATAATATACATGTTATTTATAAAGCCTTGTTATATATTCATAATTACGTTTAAATTTTTGTACGTGCATATTGTGTTTTAATAATATTTTTGTATACAATTGAAATTGTCTTCATTTAATATATCATTGGCAGCAAATCAATTATTTTCCTATGTACAGGGATTAGATGGAAAATTCAATATTGACAAAACGCAAGTCGAAAATCATAATAAATATTCCACCACACAAACATTTTCTGAAAAACACATTCCCAATCGCAATTTTCAGAATGGGAAATGGCGACTTAAAAGCAGTTCCCCACCGACCTCAACAGAAACTCGCATCATTACCATTAATCTCATCACAATTCAACATGTCTTGTCCAGCGCTGTGCTGTAACTCACCGCTTGCATGTCTGCCTCTGCGATCTCTCATCCCTTTTCCGTAATATTTCTTCTTTTATGACCATTTTACCCTCCTACTCGACTGGTTCCTTGCAGACTTCGTTCCTTCTCATTCATCCTCCGATGCATTCACCCTCCCTTCGAAGTGAGCAGAGATGAAATGCTGTTTCTATAGCTTGTAAACATCTTCTCCGTTTAAGGGATCTTGGGCAATAAGTATCGTAAAAAAGCCTTTTGGTGGGATACACAGGACCAGCTGGAGAGCAACGGATAGCTTTTCCGTCTACAGAAGCATTTTTTATAACGAGTTTGAGTCTATCCATGAATTATATTTAATTGTATAAAAATAAAATCTGAGTAGCATCAATTAGAAATAGGGTTAGGTTATCATCTGCATCATTACAATTATTGTTTACTTTAAAATGACTCTGAAGGTAATTCCTCGTTATTTTTCTATTTCAAATACCCATTATTGTCAATATTGAATTTTCCATCTTATTCTTGTGCATAGAAAAGTAATTGATTTTCTGACAGTGATCTACTAATGAAGACAATTTTAATTATATACAAAAATATTATTAACACACTAAACAAGCAGATACAAAAACATAATTAGGAATATATAATTAATCTTTATAAATAACAAGAAGTGCGTATAACTTTGCTGGGTATATATTTTTTATCATTTTCCCAATCAAAGATTTTCAATTATTATTTTTTCTTTTTTATTAATTCTTCCAAAATTAAAATAAATTATGGATAGAAGGCTACATTTTTGAGTTTGCGAAAAAAAACTCTTGTTCTATTATTAAATAAAGAAGTGAAAAGCATTGTTTCAATATTTCTTTATGTAAAATAATTGACATAATTAATGAAAAAGAAAGAAATAAAATATATAAAATGTTATGTTTGTATGGGAAAAAGGTAAAAAAATATATATCTAACAAAGCTACACACATTTCTTATTATTTATAAAGCCTTGTTATTTATTCATAATTATGTTTGCCTTCTTTTACCTACTTATGTAATGTTGTTGTTGTTGTTCTAATGCTGCTGACAATATACAAAGACAGTTAATCTTTAAGTTAGGAGCAAGGGCTGCACAGCAGTTATTATATTTTTATATAGCAGTCATATTATTTTTTTATATAATTAAAATTGTATTCATTCAATAAATCATTGACAGAAAATATTTTTATGTGTACAGGGCAAAGTTGGATAAATCAATATTGACAAAAACTATGAAGTCAAAAATAATAATAAATACTCCACCACACAAACATTTTCAGAAAAACACATCTTCCATTTGCAGTTTCAGAATGGAAAATGGCGAGTTAAAAGCAATTCCCCACCGACCTCAACAGGAACTCGCATCATGACCATTAATCTTATCACCATTCAAGATGTCTTGTCTAGCCCTGCGCTGTAACTCATAGCTTGCATGTCTGCTTCTGCGATCTTTCAACACTTTTCCGTAATATTTCTTCTTTTATGACCATTTTACCCTCCTACTCGGCTGGTTCCTTGCAGACTTCGTTCCTTCTCATTCATCTTTCCATGCATTCACCCTCCCTTCGAAGTGAGCAGTGATGAAATGCCATTTCTACAGGTTGTAAACATCTTCTTCGTTTCAGGGATCCTGGCCCATAAGTATCGTAAAAAAACCTTTTGGTGTGATACACTGGACCAGCTGGAGAGCAAGGGATATCTTTTCCATCTATAGAGGTATATTTTTGTAACGATAAAGGAACGGTAAAAGATAAAGGAACATATTGAACAGATTCTTTTGTGATAGAATTCCTGAACTAGTTAGAACGAATTGAATTTATTCGATTCTGTTTGGAAGATGTATTTCTAAAAATGCACAGCGAAAACATATTGTTTCTTATCCCACTTAGTAGACAGGAAAATCTAGACCAAGTCCAAGAACACATATGGTCTCATCTTAAGGAAAGGGTCCAGTTGGTGTTGTGATAAAGCACCCTTAAGTAGAAGCCTGACTTGACTCTCTGTTGCTGACATTTTAAGGGATAAGTTTGTTAACCCTATGCTGTATTAGACAGGGACCTAGGGCGTAAAGTGAATTTCTAACCACTATAAACATCCATTGCCCCGTCGGGACTTGAATCCGAAACCTGTAGCACCGAGCGCCAGTTACTCGGTCATCAGGCTCCATATAACAAAAACATAAGCATTACATAAATCAGTTTACTAAATATAATGAAACTCTTTAAACCTATATATAACTTTTTGCTACATAGTATAAAATGAGAGGTTCAATATTGAAATAATTTATGAAGACAGACACCTCGACACGTATTCTGCCACACTTACTGAATATATACACATTTCGATTGCCATTTCAGAGTGGAAAAATGACAAAATTTGAAGATTTTTACAAATTCGCACCATTACAATTAATTTTATGGGGCCTGATAGCCGAGTGGCTAGCACTCGGTACCATAGCTAAGGATTTCGAGTCCCGGCGTACCATGGATGTTTGTAGTGCCCACCTTAAACCATAGGTCCCGGGCTAATATGGTAATAAAGTGTTGAGGGGGTAGTGTTATTCGGGTCCGTAGCATATCTTCAAGCTACACGTGCCCCTGTGTAATGCTAAATGAGTAACAAAGGTGCAGACTTTGCTTATGGCATAAAGATAACTGTATCTGTATTGCCAGCTGCATTAGGGGAAAAAACCAATTAATTTTATCCCCATTTAATATTATCTAGTACTGCAGTGTAAATATATTGGATGCATGTCTGCGTCTATTACCCCTTTTCTACAATATTTATTTTTATGACTATTTTATCTTTCTATTCTGCTGGTTCGATGAATACTTTTTTCTCATTTTTAGGTGCATTCATCCCCTTTTTTATGTGAATGGTGATGAAATGCCATTTCAGAAGATGGTAAACATTTTTTGTCATTTTTGGTCGTTTTGAAAGAAAACCTTCTGGTCTGATGCTCTAGAGAGCAAGTCGTATCTTTTCAAGATATTTGGGTACTTTTCTGTCAGTATTCAATTTTTAGCTACGCAGAATACTAAAATTTGGTGGAGAAATGTGTTTGGATATTCCTAATGCATAAGACATTTTCTCGGAATGACTCTCCTAGTAGATTCTATAAGAAATATATTGCCTTGAAATCGATACTGATGGAACTCTTGTCCTATGACGAAAAGAAGTGGAAACTGATTTAATTTAGTTTTAGAATGTTCTAATGTTCTATGAATATTGAAAGAAACTAATAAAGCAACATAATAAAGTAAATGTAAGTTAATTCAGCCAAAAATTTGGCTTAGTTAGAATAGATTGGTGACAAACTTTCCCGAAGTGTCTATAAATCGGAGTGAATAAACGATAATTGTGGCAACTTGTGTAAGGATCTCGCTTCGATTGCTATTCTCGGTGACAATTTTCCTGGTTTTTTGCCACGTGACAAGAAACAAGAAAAAGTTTTTCCTAAAAACCAACTTAGAAAGTAATAATTCCAGTGACTATCGTTTCTGTCATGTGACAAGAAACAGCATAGAAGACACCCCCCTCCCCCTAAAAAAAGCCTCAACTTAGAATGTAATAATTCCACATAAAGGATTTTGTGGAACATTGGAATAAAGATCCGCCATGCATTCCCATAAAAGCTATAACCTTGAACTCAAAGTTGATAGATCCTCCTTTCAAGGACGGGTTGACCTTTAGAGTTTGGACTTCGCCCGTTTTATTCGCCTGTTAGACTTTGGAACTGGTAACGGGAGAGGGAGAAAGAGAAAAAGGAGTGTGGAAAGACGAGTGGACGGTTCCAGGCAATACGGAGGATACAAGAGTCGAGAGAAGAGTTCCAGTGAGTACAGAAGGTACCAAGACTTTTAAGTGAAATGGCTTTTAAGATGATTTGGTAAATATTTGTTTTATAATTGAGTTTTGTGTGTTATGTGTTGCAATTGTACAGCGCTGTCTAGTAAATTTTAATAAACATGGCAGCTAAACATCGTTTTTTACACTGTAAGAAGTAATTTAGTATTCATGAACATCGTATTCATCAAGACCACGTGCATATCCGGCCCTAACTTTTACTATCGGGAAAAGAAGTAAACGAATTACAAGATCTGCTTTCTGGCCAGTGGTAGCACTGGCAAGTTAGTACACAAAGTGCGGAAAGAGTTAAGTTTAGGGTAATTAGTGATGGTAGGTGTAAAAGTCTCCCTCGAAAGTTGAAATGCTTAATGGGAATTTTGTTGTTTTTCTTCCATATGCACCTCAAATGCGGGAAGTTAACCTTACAACTTAATAATCTTACACTTTAATAAATAATTTAACAGAAGGCAATGATCTAGCTTTTATATCGTTCACAGAATTTCATGATATGTGATACTAAGGTCCCTAATGTGCATATGCAAAATTCTTAGATTTAGGCATATTAAATGAACAACCATTAACAAGTAAGCATTATAGATATAACTTTCTAAAAAATTGTGAAATAAGTTTTAATTATTTTTTAACTTTAGTTTTAAAAGAATTTAATTCTAATAGAGATTTTTGACAGAAAAGAGATTTAATGCTAACATTAAAAGATATTTTGTGCCTAAGAATTTGAATTCCAGCAATCTAAAAGATTGGTATTATTTTATCGTGCTATCTGAGCCTTGCTACACCATTAATACTGACACTAGTACTGTATTTGTATTCATAACGTGACACGTAAAAGTGCTTTTCTATATTTGTAAAAAATATATTATTTTTTCTTATAACTAATGAGAATTTAATAAAATTATATTTAATGCAAATCTACTTATACAGAAGTTATATGACAGATAACTGGTTTTAGATTAATCTTTTTGAAACAATTCCTTTTTAGAAATCGGTAACTATTTCTTAAAAATTTATCAAAAAAGGTAAAAAAAGAATTGTAAAAGTTAGTTTTACACGAATTGTTCAAAAATATCAGGGGAAAAAAATCTTACCAATATAATCTATTCAACATAAACACAATTTCTAAAAATTCAGTTTATTGCGAAGACAGGTTGCTGCTAAAAGAATATTTATTTGCCATTAAATTGGGGAATAATATATTCTATGTTCCGAAACAGCTGATGATAGCTGAACAGTGAACTGGAAAACATTTAAATTGGATCATTTGAATGAAAGATTGGAACATTTGAATGCTTGCTGCACACTAAATGTATTTATTCGAGCTAAATTCCACAGAACTATTTTAAGTAACTCCAAGAGTCCTTATTTACCCCAAAGTTCAATATTTACGATAAACGAAAGTTAGACAGAAAAATTTTGTCAACTTTGTGAAGTATTACCAAATCCTAAAATAGGATATTGACTTTATTATTTGAATAAGAGATTAAGTTCTAAAATGCCATTTGATTATGATTATCCATAATTCTGAATTTAGACCTATTCTTAAAATGAAAAAGGGTTCGTTCTTTAGTGGCTGTTTTAATTACTATCCATTTTAAAACGCTTCGATAAAGACTTGATATGCAACAGCATATTCTATTATATTTCTAATTTGAATTCAATAAATATTACCTCAAAGATAGATAATTATTTGTCATTTCATTGGTGAATAATATATTCTATGTTCTGAAACAGCTGATGATATCTGAACAGCGAACTGGAAACATATGTATTTGAACATTTGAATGAAACGAATATTATGTAATATAGCAGCAGTACACTGAATGCATTTATTCGACCTAAATTCAACAGAACTATTTTTAAAATAAATGCACAATATAATAATTGAAAAATACTGAGAAATTAAAACTTTTATTAATAATTTTGTATATATGAATTACAAACGGGAAAAACAAAATGTTTGGTAAAATAAATTTAGAATTTAAATAAATATTTTTTATAAAAACATTTAAGTTTTATATCATAGTAAAGGGTAATTTTTAAATGCCAGTAAATAAACTTAAAAAAAGTAGTTTATAATAATAAATAAATTAATTTATCGTTGTCTATTAACTTAGGTAGCTACGATCTCTCTGATTAGCCTAATGCATTTAATAATAAATTTAATTTTTACGTTATTCTACTGATCATAGCGTTTTCATCTTATTGTATCGGCATGTTAGTTCTTTTTATTAAAATTTAAAGAATTAATGGAAGAATTTAATCCTTAACGGATTATTTCAAGTAAACTTGATCTCAAATTTGTATCTTTTCGGAATATCGTGTGTTAATTCGGGTAAAAATTAATTTTAATTCTAGACAAAAATTAGTATTTCGGTGTACCTCATATTAATGTAAGCAAACACGAATTAATTCATGATATCGTACTGCTGGTGACAGTTATTCTATTGTAGTTATTTTTACAGATATTTGATTAATCGTACTTCAGTACTTAAAATACTGGAGAGGATTTGCGTATTATTTATTACTTATTACAGTTTAAGTAAAACAATTTGGTAAAATTCTAGAATCCTGTACTCTTTGTGCCAAATGTATGGCCAGGATGCCAAGTCACCAAGTAAACATAACAATGAATGCAGCGGTTAATTTTCGATGCAAAACGCTATTTCTCCCAAATTCATCGCCAAAAATCGCTTTTACGCCAACTTTAGTAGCTAATCAACTATTACGTCAAATTCTATTCCTTAAATTGCTTTTAAACCAAATTTTAACGCTTTAACGCCAAATGTTATTACTATCCTGCCAAAATTTTATTCCTGAAATGCTTTTACGCCGAAATTTATCACTTTACCACCAAATGTTTTCGCTAAGAAAAAATTGTATTTTTGAATTCCTTTTACGCCAAAACTTATTGCTTTATCGCCATATTTTATCACTAAGAGGAATTTAAGGTTAATAGAGTAGTAATGCAATGTAAATGAAAAATTAAAAAATTTTTTATGTAAAGGAATTTAAAGCTGAGAGGAATTCGGCATAGTATCGTTTTACCGCGAAAACTAACTGTGATATTCATTATTATATTCACTTGGCGACTTGGAATCCTGGCGATGCATTTGGCACAAAGGGTATAGGATTCTAGTTATTTACCAAATTGCTTTACTGAAACGGTAATATACGCAAATCCTCGCCAGTATTTTGAGTACTGAAGGTGCTATACTGATACTATCTTCTAAAGTATTAACAAATAAACTTAATAAATGTCTGTAAAATTATAGCAATAATACTAAGTATTATAAAATAAATTTAAAAATAAATATCTGCAAAACTGTGACAATAATATTAGGTAATAACAAATAAATTTAACAGTAACAATCTTTAAAACAATGGTTTATAATTATTTACTTCACGAAGTCATTGTATACCAGTGGAAACGATGATTTCATTTACATTACTTTAAAATTAATACAGATAATTTTCAAGATATCAAGTGTTTTATGTAAGGTACAGTACTTAACGGCACGGCGTGTGAATTACTATCTTTCTAAGAATGATACAATTTCGTTCGTTTCTATTAACAAGTTCTCGCAGTTGTTTAAATGTTAAATGAGGCAAAAGTCAATAGCATTTTACTTCCTTAAGCATAATTTAAACATAACCTCCGAAGCTGGCAATTAAATCCTCCGGCGACTTCTGCGCGAAGACTTAGCGCGGTTGTCCCTTGAAACAATAAATAAATTTTAATCAGCATCTCTACTCAGTTTTAAGTCTCTTTAGAATGCCTTTTGAAATTGGAGACTTCTAGACGTAATTGGGAGAAGGCATATTTGTCAGCACTTAAACGATTACTGAACTAATCTCTTCCTTGAAATTTAGGCTTCATTTCCGTTGTCATGGTTACAGAAGGGATCACTTTGATGTGAGATTTGTGCTGCCTGGCTTTTGGGAAGATGCAGGTCTGACATTTTTATAAATGAAAGGATCGATTCACTGTTTGCTTACGTGGTGTTTGGCTTCAGCGACTTGGCATGCAGAAATTACTGATGTTACCATGTAGAGTAGTACAAAAATTATTGACAATCTTGTAAAATTAAATTATTACTGAGCCCAAAAAGTAAGACCAATTATTTCTTTATCTAAAAACTCTTTAAATAAATAACATAATATAAAATAATAATATATAATAAGTAATGTAAATAACATATAGTAAATTATATAAATCTTTCAAATTTATTTTATCGTCTTCAAAGTAATCTCCGGACACAATGCACTTATGTCAAAGTCATTGGCAGGGATGGCCTTCAAAGTGCGTGGTGATTCACGTTGAATCTGTTAAATCGATTCAAAACGGTGTACCCGGAGTGGGAGTTTAGGGAGTGCTAGTTTGGAGTCCCGGAGTGGGAGTTTGAGTTTATTGAAAAGCCAGAAGTCGCACGGTGTGAATATGGAGGTTGTGCAACGCTATGGGTTTCATTTTTGGCGAAAACATCACGAAGAATCAATGCAGTGTGAGTTGGCGCATTCATTGTTTTCGGTACCAATCGAGATTTGGCGCGTTTGAGGCCCAAAATGGAATTGACCGATCTATTTGAAATTCCAACGTCATCAGCAAGGTCTCTAATTGTAAATTGACGGTTTGCAAGTATCAAAGCTTTAGTTTTTTGGATGTGAGTTTCGTCGGTAGAAGTTGTTGGTCGACCAGAGGGCTCTTCGTATTCAACGCGTTCTCTGCCTTCTTTGAACTGTTTATACCCCCCTTCTAAACATTTCTTTCCGATATAGGAATGCTCCCTGAATGCCTTCTGCAGCATTCTATACGTTTCCACAAGCAAAATTTAATGCAAGTTTTATGCTCAATTAATTCAGTCATTTCAAAAATCACCGGAATCAGTTTTAGCGTCTCACAAAGCCAAACATAACTAAAACACTAATGAATATTTTGCCGTCAAATTTCCCACAGATCTCAAGAACAGTGCCAGCAACCTAAAAAAAAAAAAATTGAAATTCCATAAGCCCCGAGAATTTTAAACTGAAAATTGGTCTTACTTTTCGGACGCAGTAGTAGATTGTAGATTATCATTAGGCGGAACAATATTTTTATACCTTAAGCATAATTTAAATATGTGTTTCAGAGATAACAATTAAATTCTCTGGCGACTTCACGAAGACTTAACCTGATTATCTCCTGAAAAAGTAAATAAATTTTAATCAGTATCTCTACTCAGTTTTAAGTTTCTGCAAAATGACTTTTGAAAGTGGATTTTTAAACGTAATTGGAAGCAGGCATCTTTGTCAGCACTTAAACGATTACTAAACTAATCTCTTCCTTCAAATGTAACCTTCTTTCCGTTGTCATGGTAACGGACGGATCACTTTGATGTGAGATTTGTGCAGCCTTGCCTTTGAAAGATGCAGATCCAACATTTTTATATTTAAATACATTGATTCAATGTTTGCTTAAATGGAATTTCAGTTGAGTGTTTTGGCCACTGATATTATAAACTAAATTTGTTCACAAATTTACTGACCTAAATTTTAAAATTATAAAAATTAGATTGAGTTGTCTAAAATTAATTTTAAATGCAGATTATCATTTCTCGCAATAGCATTTTCATTCTTTAAGTATAATTTAAAAACAATTGTCCCTTGAAACAATAAATAAATTTTTATCAGCATCCCTGCTCGGTTTCATATCCTTTGCAAAATGAGGAAACTAAAACTAAAAATGGGGAAACTAAAACTTCAGGTAGGCAATTTCAAATAAGAGATTACTAGAGATATTCTTCTTTGTTATATTTATACTTCATTTCTCGAGAAAGTCCATAACTACTTTAATTTATCACAGAACCATTTTGAAAGCTAATTTCTACATGTTTCCTTAACCAAACTCTCAATATTTCACCAGATATGTAACATTTGACTAATAGGACCTAGTATCGCTGCGTATACTATATATTACTTGTTATTTCTATGGAATCTAAAGCCCTTTTTATACTGTAATTTGTTATATAACTGTGCGATATTAAATTTTCTGTTCTGTTCAGTAAAATTTTTTATGTACTTGGGTGGGTGACCACCTGGGAACACCGCGTGCAGTTGGCAAATGTGGGACCTGAATGGCCGAGTGTCTAGTGCTCTGGCACTCGGTGCCACAGGTTTGTTATATGGATGTTTGTAGTGGTTCGTAATATTAAAGGTCCCGGTCTTATGACTGTCCTGTCACGGAGCCAAAGTCAGACTAACCTACGGGTTTCACAACAGAAGCTGCTTCCTTCCCCTTCAATTAGTACTTCCCCAGCAATCTTTTTTAAGCAACCTTTAACATAAAACTCTATTAACAATTCTTCTTTATCGAATCTATTTTTGAAACATTCAATAACTTATCATAATTTTCAACAATTCCACGGAAGCCCTTCGCAATATCCCATAGTTTGGCGTCTGGTATAGTTTTTTGGAATAAGTAGAGAAATTTGTCTTTCGTTCTTTGAAATTTTTTGTTTTTTGTTTTCATATATACATTTTAACTGATTCCAGTCTTTAACATTACCTCCAAATTGCTGCAGTTCAATTTTTGGTAACTTAAGTTTACGTATATTCAAAATAGGCTGTGTATATTGGCCAATGCGGCGATATTATTTGATTGCCAAGAAACACTTCTAATTTTAATTGCTCTTCAGGCATTGTCCATCTGTAAATTAGTGATCATATCTTGTCAGTTTCATATTGATGATAAAGTAATTGCGAATCAAATTTTACAAGTTTGTTATATAATCGATCTAACGTAACACTTTCTGATTTTATACATTTGACTCCTCTAAGCCTAACTCTAGTTCAATGGCCCACAAAGCTTTAGTAAATGATGCCCCAACTGTATTTCTATTTTTTTTTAAATATCCAAAATTTAACTTGAGTACTAAATAAAATTATTTTGTTTAACTATGAAATCTAAGAAAATATAAACAACCTAATATTACCAGAGTCATCAAATATTTTCACATCAGATGATTTGGGCATATTTTTAGGTGTGATAATAGGAGCTCTGTTAAAAAGGTGATTCTAGCAAATGTAGAAGGTTCCAGAAAAAGGATAGACCTCGCACAAGATGGATAAACTGCTTAGAGGCAAATCTGAAGACAGTAAAAATCAATCGTTGCATTTGATCAAATCTGTTGAAGAAGCTTGTTGAGACTGGCTTGGCTTGTAACAAATTATAGTGCAAGTAAAGAAGAAGAATTAAAGAAACCTGAATTATAATTTGATATCACTTAGATATCACTTTGGGTTTCCAAACCGAGAATGCTTTATTTGGAATTTGACAAGGGGTTATTTCGAATCAAAAACCATTCTATACTGAGATATAGGCGTGATAAATCTGTATATTGGAATGTTAGTCTCGAGGAAGAAAGGAGGGATGTGTAATCACCTAGATGTCAGCCTTATGAGTATTCGTTTAAAATTACGTGGTACAGTTTCACAAAACTGATGTAATTCAGGTGTAATCTTAATATAGTATAGTAGTAGTAGCAGTAGCAGCAAACAGTAGTAATAGCAGTAGTAGTAGCAGTAGTAGTTTTAGCAGCAGCAGGAGTAGTAGTAATAGTAGTAGCAGCAGCAGTAGTAGTATAATAGTAGCAGAGTAGATGTTCAAATTCGTTTAGTTCAGATGTACTATTCTCCAGGCTGCTATCCCCAAAATTTATTTAAAATTCCCCTGTATTTTACCTCAAAATTAAAGAATTTACAATAAAGTTCCCTTTCTAAACAGTGAAAAATAAATGAAAATAGTTTTACTTAACAAAAATTAGGAGTAATAGTTTAGTTTTAAGAATAGTTTAATTAACCAAAATTAGGAATAATAATTTAGTTTTAAGAATAGTTTGATTAACAAAGACAAGGAGTATCAATAGAATTGCTTTAATAAATCAAGAGGAACAACCTTCAAGAAACCACCGGTTTTTCAATCAGAGTGGTCGCTAATAAAAGAATTCTCCTAGTTCAGCAGTTCTGCGCGAGATTATTCCTGGGAGAATTTATTCCCCCTGAGAACAAGGGCGAGAAAGTGTCTATGGGAGATTTGTGGGCAACAGACTGTGCAATATTTCAAGGCGCCGTAAAAGGTTGCGAAAATGTAAAAGCGGCGGCGACAAATTTTATGGATTTCTCGGGCCCTGAAGCTTTTTGGTGGGGGTGGCGTTTCCAGGGGAAAAGGGCCCACTTTTGTTGTCAGAATGATCTGAGGTTTGCGAATTGCACTTTTGTGAAGAAGTGTCTTTCAAATGCTTCTTCGTTTTCCTCTTATGTGATTGTGGAGGAAGTGTTTTCATTCAGGTTGAAAATGAAAGCCTTTTTGAATGGTGCAATTATATTGGGGAAATAAATGGCCATTTCAGTCTGAATATTTTCAGATATTGTGTATAATTATGAGAATTTATATTCTTATTCTTTAAACTCCAATCATTCAAACAAACTGTGAAGTTTTTAACGAACTATCGAGGTAATTCTCACATAAAATTCATTTTTAAATAAATATTTTGTGTAGGAATTATGATTAATGAATCAGACAAAAATGTATTGGTCATTTGGCAGGAATGAATATGAATTTCATGGATTATAGAATTAAGGCATAACAAGAGTCCATTTTAGTAATATAATATTAAATATAGTGAAAGTGTTTCCTCTTTTGCCATATATTAACATGGACTAAATTTGCTAGTACGTTTTGAACATTTTTTAAAGGAATATCATGCTTTTTGTAATAAAATTATATTCTTGATTAAATACAGATTTTTGATAATTTTAAAGTAAATCTATAATCTTTTAATACTTCTTCTTTGTTTTCTCTTATTTGATTGTGGAGGAAGTATTTTCATTCAGGTTGAAAATGAAAGCGTTTTGAATCATGCAATTATATTAGAGAAATAAATGGCCATTTCTGTCTGAGTACTTTCATATATTGTGTACAATGATGAGAATTTAAATATTGCTTTTGACAAGAAAATATATTTTTATTCTTTAAACTACAATCATTCAACAAACTGTGAAGTTTTAAACGAATTATTGAGATAATTCATTTTTCAATTCCTTCTATAAGCTCACACTCTCCCAATATATATCTTGTACAACTTTTCAATCGTTAATAAAATACTTTTTATTCATTCACTCAAGTTAATATATTTTTTTTAAACTTGTTGTGGATGACACTGGATGTTAATACAGTTTTTTTCAAATATTAATTCAGTAATTAAATTTAATTAATTAATTTTATTTTTTTTAGATTTAACTTTCGTATATCTACCAATGAACTTAAAAAAAATGAATGAAAATTATTTATAAAGGACTTTCTGCAATATAGTGAAAAAAAAAAGTGGGAATTGACTTAAAATTTTTTTTTTATATTACTTATTTAATAAATGTACCATTGTGATCAATCAATCAGACAAAAAAGTATTGGTCATTTGCCAATATGAATTTCATGGATTATAGAATTAAGGCATAACAAGAGACGCTTTTAGTAATATAATATTAAATACAGTAAAAGCCTTTCCTCACGGACTAAATTTGCTACTACGTTTTGAAATTGTTTTAAAGGAATATCATCTTTTTTTATAATTAAATT
Organism: Caerostris darwini; assembly: GCA_021605075.1. Taxonomy (NCBI): domain Eukaryota; kingdom Metazoa; phylum Arthropoda; class Arachnida; order Araneae; family Araneidae; genus Caerostris; species Caerostris darwini. The sequence goes on along the minus strand of BPLQ01011073.1, from coordinate 25,978 downwards.
ATATTCTTGTTTAAATACAAATTTGATACAGATTATAGTTTGAATTTTTATGCTTTGTAATACACGAGTGCCTTTCATTCATATTAATAATCCTGCATTTTAATAAATAAGGTACTTTTTCATCATCATGCTATTTCTCTTAATGACAATCTTCAATATAAATTAATTTAGGTGGTACCCACTTCTATTTTTTAAAAATAAGTTTTGTAGTTTATATCGAATTAGTAAACCACAAGAAAAAAATTCACACTCCAAAAAGTCAAATGGGTATCCAATTTTTGTCTACTTTACCTTATGTAACACACTGTGCATGAAAAACCTGTTTTACAGCCTAATGTAAATTTGTCAATTCTTTTTTTTATCGGTGCATAATTAAAGGTTTGAGATATAAATAACTCGTTAAATACTCCTTATAAAAGATATCTATTTTTTTCACTTTAAATTTTTAAGAATATAATAGTGTTAGTTTAGAAAATAAATTTAAAAACTAATGTTCTACCTTTTTTTTTTACATTAATGGCGCTTTTTAAGTCTGGTACGGTAAAAATGTCTTCGTAAATTTTGGAACGAAATAATATATTCAGAAGGAAAAAACCGAACTTCTAAGTGTAACAGTTTTAAAATTATTCTGGATCCTACATCTATCTATATATATATATATGTACCCTATGTCAAGTTTGAGCAAATTGGTTTCCACTCTAGAAAATGTAATAAAAATACTTAAGTTTTTTTTCAGCTGGATGACATCATTGAATTGTATATACGATTTCCATCCAGTAATAAAAGTAATTTTTCTTTGAGGAGAAAAGAGAAAGTTTAGTGCTTTCAAATCTCAACGTGTGGTTGAAACCCTATAAGTATTGAAAGAACCGGTTTAAAACCCTATAACTGATGGTGAACCAATTGATATCCTGTCTATACCTAATGTGATCACAATAAATCCTTAGGATGAAAACTCTTTGCCGCAGGAGAAAGATGAAAAACTCAGATGCCCTTCTTGGAGGTAGAATGAAAATTGGTTATGACTTTTTTTGTGGCATTTATAAACCGAAACAGAAGCTAGTATTTTCAATCACACGTATGGGCTTATTTCAAAATTGAAAATGAAACTTTATGCGAAATTTAATGACTTTGACACATTTGATAAAACAAATTTGATCTGCTGTTGAACTATTGATTGGATAGCAAAAGCTAATTTAGAATATTTAGGGAATTTCTTTATTTTAAAGACACAGTGGCAAACCATTAGTGTACCTTTAAAAAAATCACTTATTTTTTATTATTTCTCGTTCTTTTCCCCAACATTTGTAGGTAATCAGAAATGGCGGTTTATGACTAAATATGCCAAATTTTGTGATCTTCAAAATTGTTCCAAGGGTAATTGTTCAATATTCATTTTTACCAAGTTCTTTCAATAAATTTTCTGTTTATATTTATATCTATCAAAAGAACAGAGCATAAATTAAAATGAAACACATTAGAAATATAAATTTTTAAATACTAATAATATATTTTTAAAACTTAATAAGATAAAAATCAATGAAATAAATTTTTCACATAAAATAACGTGAAACATTTTTACTTAAAAAAACTGCTTTTGGCAAAATGGTGCAAAATGGCAATGTATATCTTAAAATGTTTAGTTATAAATTCTCTATAAATTAGTTTAAATATGTTTAGTTATAAATTCTCTCTGAAAAACTATAAATAATAAATCGAAATAATGTGAAAAAAGAACAACAACTAATACAATTATTTGGACATTTACAAGTTCTGAAACATTTTTTTCCTCATCGAATTGTTCTAAATATTTTTCTTCATTTTCTAAATACTTGCTTTAAATATAAGCTTAATTCTAGCTCTTCTCTTCAAATAAATCGGGAAGCGGTAGAAAGTATTCTTTAAAATGTTTTTTTTTTCAATTATTTCAGAATTCTTCTTAATATATGCAGTCTAGAATGGGTGATCTAGATGCCGAATACTTGTCATGGTCTCCGATATGAGCCTAGATTAAAAACCTCGAAATCACTGACATGTGATTTTTTTTTTGAGGCAATAATATGTGAAACCTACCATCTTCAACATATGTTTAGTTCAAAATTGGAAGAAATTTGGTCTATGACTAAATATGCCAAATTGTGTAATTTTCAAAATTGTTCCAAGACTAAGTCCTGATATTCATTTTTACCAAGTTCTTTATTGAATAAATTTTCTATTTACATTTATATCTACCAAAAGAATAGATCCTAAATTAAAAAACACGATAGAAACATAAATTTAAATATTAATAATACATTTTTTAAGACTTAATAAGATAAAAGTTCATTAAAATATGAAATAAATATTTCACGTAAAATGATGTTAAGCACTTTTACTGTGCTTTCGCAAAATGGTAATGTGCATCTTAAAATGTTTAGTTATAAATTCTCTTATTAGTTCTTTAAAAAGAAAGTATTAAAAACCATAAATGATGTGAAAAAAAAACCCGCACAACTAATACAATAACTTGGACATTTACAAGTTCTGAAACATTTTTTTTCCTCATCGAATTATTCTTGCATTATATCTTTTGTTTACATTTACGTAAATTAAAATAAAATAACAATAGCAATATAAATTTAAATACTAATAATACATTTTTTGTCTTAATAAGATGAAAATTCTTTAAAAAAATGAAACCAATTTCTACAAAAAATGATGTGAAACATTTTTTCTTAAAAAAACTGTGCTTTTTGCAAAATGGTACAAAATGGCGATGTATATCTTAAAATGTTTAGTTATAAATTCTCTTATTAATTCTTTAATAGAAAAAAAATTTAATTCTATAGCTAACAAAATCGAAATAATGTGAAAAAAAACAAACAATACTTGTTGTTAACTAATCCAATAATTTGGACATTTACAAGGTCTGAAATATATTTTTCCTGTAACACTTCTTTTCCTCATCAAATTATTCTAAATATTTTTCTACTTCATTTTCCAAATACTTGCTTTAATTCTAGCCGTTCTCTTCAAATAAATCGGGAAGCGGTAGAAATTATTCCTTTTTAATGTTTCTTTTTTCAATTATTTAAGAATTCTTCTCACTATATATGCAGTCTAGAATGGGAGATCTAAATTCCAAATTCTTGCCATGGTCTCCAATATGAGCCTAGTTCAAAATCACTGACATGTGATTTTCTTGCGGCAATAATATGTGAAACCTAGTATCTTCAACATATGCTTAGTTCAAAATTGGAAGAAACTTTGTCTATGATTAAATATGCCAAATTTTACGATTTTCAAAATTGTTCCAAGGGTAATTGCTAATATGAATTTCTACCTAATTCTTTATTCAATAATTTTTCGTTTTACATTTATATCTATCAAAAGAACAGAGTGTAAATTCAAATAAAACACAATATCAACGTAGATTTAAATATTAATGAACATTAAAAAACCTGACAAATTTCAACTTATCATGTGTGAACGTTCGAGAATGGATAAATAAACTCAGTAATATAACAATGTTTAATAATGGACGTGATATATGATGCAATTGATTAGAATACTACAAGAATAACTAAATTCAATAGCCACATGAATACAGCAATGCTGAATAGATCAAGAACTTCATGAACATTGAATTGTTCAAGAATCTCTAAAAGAATATACAAAATTAAGATAAATGTAGTCGTAAAAGGAAGAATGAAGTTTATTATAAGTTTGTATTTGAGTTGTTGATATTGTAAGTTTTGTATTTAATAATAAATTTTTTAAGACTTAATAAAAAAAAAATCCATTAAAAATTAATTACATTTTTCACATAAAATGATGATGTAACTGTGAAAAAAACTGTACTTTCACAAAATTGCGATGTATATCTTAAAATGTTTAGTCACAATTTCCCTTCTTAATTCTTTAAAAGAAAAAAAAAATCAAAAACTATAAAAAATAAATCGAAATAATGTGAAAAATAAAACAATACTTTGTTAACTAATACAATAATTTGGACATTTACAAGCTGTGAAACATTTTTTTCCTCATCGAATTAATCTAAATATTTTTCTATTTCATTCTCTAAATACTTGCTTTAATTCTAACTCTTCTCTTCAAATAAATCGGAAAGCGGTAGAAAGTATTCTTTTTTAATGTTTCTTTTTTCAATTATTTAAGAATTCTTCTTAATATATGCAGTTTAGAATGGGAGATCTAGATGTCAAATTCTTGTCATGGTCTCCGATATGAGCCTAGATTAAATATCTCGAAATCACTGACATTTTTTTGCGGCAATCATATGTGAAATCTAGTGTCTTCAACAAATGATTATTTCAAAATTGGAAATGCTTGGTTTATGACTAAATAGACCAAATTTTGCGATTTTCAAAATTTTTCCTAGGGTATATGTTAATATTCATTTTTACCAAATGCTTTATTCAATAAATTTTATATTTACATTTATATCTCGCAAAAAAAAAAAACCGTAATAGCAATATAAATTTAAATATTAATAATAGATTTTTTAAGACTTAATAAAGTAAAAATCCATTAAAAAATGAAATAAATTTTTCACATAAATTGATGTGAAATATCAATAAATGACACATTTTTGTCTGTTAAAAAGTATACTTTCACAAAATGGTAATGTATATCTTAAAATGTTTAGTTATAAATTCTCTTATTAATTCTTTAAAAGCAAATAATGAAAAAAAAAAGAATAAATTGAAATAAAATGAAAAAATAAACAACAATTAATACAACAATTTGGACATTTACAAGTTCTGAAACATTTTTTTTTTCCTCATCGAATTATTCTAAATATTTTCCTACCTCATTTACTTGCTTTAATTCTAACTCTTCTCTTCAAATAAATCCGAAAACGGTAGAAAGTATTCTTTTTCAATGCTTCTTTTTCCAATTATTAAAGAATTCTTCTTAATATATGCAGTCTAGAATGGGAGATCTAGATGCCAAATTCTTGTCATGGTCTCCGATATGAGCCTAGATTAAATATCTCGAAATCACTGACACGTGTCTACGCTCATTTGGGGAGAAATTGTTCTGTAAATCTAATATTTTCATTTGAGTAAATTTTCCATCACTGTTTTTTTTTTATCTCCACCAAGGCGAATTAAATTTTATTTCACTTTGACAAGTGACGTATCGATTTTTTTCAAGAAACTTTGATATTTTTTTAGTCTGGTACGTTGTTTCTATCCATTTAATGAAATGATAATTGATTCTCTGTCACTAGAAGGAGGACAGTGAATCAATATCAGGGGAGTTGGATGTTTTATTTTTTATTTTATGCCCTAAAATGTAAAGATATTGCTCTCTTTTTTTCTGAAAATAGGTTAAAAGTGTTTGACAGGAATACATTTAATATAAAGTGTAAGCTTATATGAGAATGTTCAAATAAATGAGAATATTTGTGTATTTTTTATTTGCATTAAACAAAAAAAAGTAGAAATTTTGTGTCAACTGATTTTATTTAAAAATGGTATAAGTCAAATTTTTATAAAAATGAGTTAATGATAATTTTATTTAGATATAGACATCTTTTTACATATTAATTAAAAGCTAATGCATGCATTAATTTATAAATTTTTCAACAAGCATTTTAATTGATTTATTTATAAATAATAATTTTAAAATTTCAAATAATTCAATACGTGTACAAATGAATTTATACCACTTTTGTCGTGTCGACATTAAATTTTTTGTGTATGATATAAATTTTGATGCTTAATATGTTAGATATCTTTGATATTGGTTGCATTAGTCATAAAAGCTTTTATGTATATTATATTTGATTAAATAAAGCAAAGCATTTCAGAAAGGATAGTTTAATAATACAACATTTAACAATTTCGATAACACGTCATTTTTCAACGATTAGAATATTATATACGTTGCCAGCGTACAAAGTAAAAAAATACAAAAAAAAGTAGTAATGCAATTTATAATTCAAAAATTAATAAGTAAACGGGACATTTGGCCATTCTGCATTATTCTGACCTAGGAATTGACCAAGGTTTCGTTAAGCTAGCTGGCGTCATCGTTGCCAATCGTTGCCAACATGCAAAGTTAAAAAATACAAAAAGTAGTGATGCCATTTATATTTCAAGAAATTAATAAGTAAACACAACATTTGGCCATTCTGCATTATCCCGACCTAGCTGATGTAGTTGTAATGTTTGGTTGACTGACTTTCCTTACATTGTAGTGGTCATCATATTTGCTGTTGACGAATCCCTATGGTTTCCGATATTTTGGACAGAACTTAAACCAGTTCCAAATTGTGTTCTTTTGATGGCGTCGAGATTACCAATTCTGTACTTTAGCGTAAGTCTTCTTATTTTCTAGCTGAATCTTTTTTATATTTGCTTTTGCTTCTTTTCTATGTGCACCAAATTTTGGGTATGTAGGTTTTTCCATGTAAATGCCAGGAAAGGAAGTATAAGCTATTTTTCTAATGAAAAAATCCACACGTATCATTCGTTCATCTATTTCTTGACCATGTCCTCACCTTTCGGCCATTCGTCTGTGTCAGTTACAGAAAAACAAGTAATATAAAAAAAACTTTTTAAAGTCAATTTCTACTTTTTTTTCACTACATTGCAGAAAGTCCTTTACAAATAATTTTCATTCATTTTTTTTAAGTTTATCTGGCGCCATCTATTGGTAGATATATGCAACTTAAATCTAAAAAAAACTAAAATTAATTAATGAATTAATATTTGAAAAAGCTGCATTAACATCAAGCGTCATCCCCTACAAGTTCAAAAAAAATGTATTTGAACTTGAGTGGATGAATAAAAAGTATTTTATGAACGATTGAAAATTTGAACAAGATATATATAGGGAGAGTGTGAGCTAATAGAAGGAATTGAAAAATACGATAAAAAATAAAATGAATCGCATTTTAAGTTTATATATTCTGGTGCTTATGGAAATCATGAGCCTTAAAGTGTACTAGTGTTTTCTCCAATATTTGAGCAAATATTTGAAAGGCAAACTCTCATCTTCTCGTCAATTCATTGACGATTTACACTTAATTGTGGTTAGGGTAGAAAATCCTAATTCACTTAAATAGGACGTTGAAAATTTTAGTAAAATTTTCAATGCTTTTTTAAATATTGGCACTCGTTCTTCTTCCTATAAGAGACTCTTCCTTATATTTAATTCTCAATCCGCCAGTAGATATAATTACTAGTTCTTTTTCAATTAATATTAAAGGATCAACTGTTCAGAGTACTACTTACAGACGGTGGAGTCTCATAAACTACAATGGAAAATTTTTAGCAATGAAAATATCATATACGCTAACACGTACAGTAGTTAACCATGGAAGATACAGCTCCTGGTTTATTGGAAATATTCTTTGGCGCTTTATCGTTGTTTGGCACTTTTTACCTGAATAAAAAAAAAAAAAAGCAACCAGGAAGGTTAGATGTTTATAATGAAATTTGTTTTTGAACACGAAAACTGACAAAAAAAGGGTAATTATATTCATTTCTCTGGAATACCACAGGAGCAACCTGGAATTCTTGTATGGTTCACCAGTGTACATTCGCGCACCTATTGAGAACCACAAATATTTTTATATAAATAAATTATTTTTAACTATTTTTATATCTCCATATCCACAAATAATTTTAGAAAAATTTATGTTTTTATTTAAGCAAAAAAAAAAAAAAAAAAAAAAAAAAAAAAAAATATAAGTGGACTTTTGTTTCCAAAAGTTACCTAATTTCTTTGTGCATCATTTGCGTAAATAAAACAATTTTGCAAATAAATAACAATAATAATAATAATACACAGCAGCTGTGTAGATAAATAATAAGTAATTTTAATAAGTAATAAGTAATTAATAATATTAATAAGTAATAAGTAACTAATAATATCAATAAGTAATTTTCAAATACTTTTGTGTAGTGAAAAAGAAATTAAAGAATTTATTATTAATTTACGCATATTAAATAGATACATTCTCCCAAAATAGTTTATATCTTAATGAATAACGGTTCCCCTATTAAATACCTAAATAAGTTATTTATAGTTCTTTTTTTCTTATTGTTACATGTTTATAGGAATTACAAGACATTCATAAATATTTTAAAAAATTTTTAAATATTGTTTATAATTTTTTATATATTCTTTTATTTGTTTTTTAGAATTCTGAAATAATGTCTAAAATAGCATACAGAATTTAAAGAAGATATTATCCCCCACCCTTCCTAAAAAAATAGCATTTTCAATGAATACGAAAAAAAAAAAAAAAAAAAAAAAAAAAATTAGAAAAATTGACAGTGATTTAACATTATTTAATGACACTAATTATAATTTAAATATTCCATGTGAAGATTTAATAATGAAAACATATTAAATTTCACACAAAAGCCAACGGCTTTGGCAAGAAAAAGCGATAAATCACAAATAGCAACCCTAGCAGGTTGAGTCCAAAGAAAACTTATCAATTACCGCATGCCTTCCTCCATTGGACCGTTACCATGGAAACGCATCAGCCAACGGTCAACAAGGGAATCACGTGGTATGAATAGACAAATGGAAACTGTACGTGACATCATGATTAGGTAGAAGGACCTTTGGGATGCTTTCTTGACATAGGAAAGATACTAAAAAATTTTCACCGTAAAAAAATATCCTGTATTTATTAAAAGAGCTTATAGGGAAATATTGTTTATTAAATTTATAGAGAAATCTAGATAATTTATTTAATTTACTCATCCAAAGATACTGGTCAACATAAATGAACTTGGGATTCTGATATTCAGTACATCGTTTTTAAGGCATAGAAAAAAGCATTTTTAATCTTTTAAGCCTTTTTAAAAGCACTTTTAAAAATATGAGTTAATTCAAGTCAAATCGAAACTATATATTTGCCATATACAGTTTTACATGGGACAACTTTACATATATTTATTCTAAGTAAATCAAATCGGTAACCAAATCATTAAATTTTTATAATTTTTTTAACTACATCTCGAAGTAATCGAAAAAACAAAATTCGATATTTAATACACATAAAAATCATTTGGTGTTGAGGTTTAGGTGTTGAGTTATATGCAAATAGTTTGTATTAATTCTAGAAAATATAACGCTTAAAAACATGATAAAATAAAATAATATTTTTAAAAATTAAAAATGAGATGGCAATAAAAATAAAACAATATTTATTTCCTCATTAATATTGTATATGATCATTTAAAGTTTAATAAAACGCGAGTATAAAAGTTTACACAGAAAAGTGATATTTAATAGTTTTATAAGCACAAATCGTAACTCAATGGTAACGGAAGCATATTTGATTTGGTTTGTTATGTCGCTCAACGGTCATTTTTGCACATTTTAGGCTAATTAGACCGGGACCTACAGTTTAGCGTGAATTCCGAACCATTAACAAACATCCAGGCCACAGCCAGGATTCGAATCTGAAGCCTGTGATACCAAATGCCAAAGCGCCAGCCAACTGGTCACCATGCCGCCGTTAGCACTTTTGAGCAATGTTGAATTTAATACCATTATTGTAGTTACATCATTCAAACAGGAGAAGACTTGATGACGATTGTATCAATCAGGTTGATATATAAGATAATTGTTGTTGTTATTTATCCTAACTTGGCAGTCATCTACACCAAGCTCACGAACCAGTATGGACTCATGGATGAAGGGAAAGTGGAGACAGCTTTTGTTGTGATGGAGCACGTAAGTAGATGTCTGACTTGACTCCGTGAAGCTCTTACAGTCATATGAGACCGGGACCTACGGATTAAAGAGGATTCCGAACCACTACAAGCATCCATTGCACAGTCGGTACTCGAACCTGTGACACCTAACGCCAGAATGCTAGGCACGCGGCCATTCAGATCCTACAAGTTAGTGGTAGGAGTTTACCAGTTTTTCTCCCATACAGACCATTTGTCCCTCCCAGCTGACAACGTTTTTTACTTTAGAAGTGGGCTGTTATGGTATACATAAGTGCAATGCGAGGCTTTTTCAAATATAATAAATGAATTTATTTGAAGGTAAGCAAAACGATTTTATATTAATCGATGGCAGTGGTATATCTTCCAATTCCAACCATTTCTTATCATTCGCAAACATCTTTTCACCACCCTATGAGGACTAACTGCCGATGAAAACAAGTTTTAAAGTTTTAAGACAATATCCCTTAAAATCAAACTTCATTCACCAACTACTACACGGAAAGCTTTACGTAGACACAAGCGATTTGAATACGTTAACTGAGTACTTTCCAAAGCTTAACCCCACTATCATCTTTTGAAGCGAAACGAAATGCGAGCTTTAAAGTTTACAGAAAAAAGTGATGTTTAATAATTTTATGAGCACAAATCGAGGCTCAATAGTAATACAAAAAACTTTTGGTTTTGGTAAGTCACGCTACGCTCATTTTGTGCACACTTTGGGCTAATTAGATAGGGACCTATAGTTTAACGTGGATTCCGAATCACTAACAAATATCCATGTCACAGCCAGGATTCGAATCTGAAGCCTGTGGTACCAAAGGCCAAATGGTATTAGGCCACCGTTAGCACTTTTGAGCAATGATGAATTTAAGATCACTATTGTAGTTACAGCTTTCAAACAGGAGAAGACTTGATGAAGATTGTATAAATTATACAAGTTAGTTGTTGCTGTTACTTGGCAGTCATATACACCGAGTCCACTAACCAGTATGGGCTCATGGTTGAAGGGAAAGTGCGAAGAGCTTTTGTTGTGATGGAGCATCCGTAATTAGAAGTCTTACTTGGCTCCATGATGCTCTTATAGTCATATGAGACCGAGAACTACGGATTAAAGAGGATTCCGAACCACTACAAACATCGAACCCGAAACCTGAGGCACCTAGCGCCAGAACGCTAGACCCCCTGCCATTCAGTCCCTACAAGTTAGTGGTAGGAGTTTACCAGTTTTTCTCCCATACAGGCCAGTTTTCCCTCCCAGATGACAACGTTTTCCTCTTTAGAGTTGGGCTCTTCTGGTATGCATAAGTGCAATGCGAAGCTTTTTCAAACACAATCAATAAATTTCGTTTAAGATAAAACTTTAAAACTTATTTTAATCGATGGTAGTGGTATATCTTCCAAATCCAACTATTTCTTATCATTCGCAAACATCTTTTTCACCACCCCATAAGCACTAACTGCCGATGCAAACAAGTTTTAAAGTTTTAAGACAATATCCCTTAAAATCAAACTTCCCTCACCAACTACTACTACACGGAAGGCTTTATGTAGACACAAGCAATTTGAATACATTAACTGAGCACTTCCCAAAGCTTAACCCCACTGTCGTCTCTCGAAGTGTCTGTGTTTAAAAAGGCTTTTGACCTCTTGCCGCAAATTGATTTCGCTGTTCGCAACATCAGCACTTGTCTTCATACTGCTTGTCACGTAAGAAAATTTATTCTGGCGCATGACAAGCTTCGTTTACTTGTTATTCTCCCTTTTCGAACTCTTTTCTTAAGAGCAAACGATGACATTTCTCCTCGAGCACCCCCGCTCTCCACCCTCACTCCTGTACTTGAGATGGAAAAATCTTGACGTGTTCCTCTTTTCTGGAGTTGTGTCTTGTGCGGTGGATGTAAAGAATACTAGATGGGACATATGGGTGCCCTCCATATTTTACGTCCTTTGGGATGGTGCGATGATTTAGTTTTTATTTCTGTTGTTGTAGTGTTGTTTGGAAAAGAAATCATAGGTCAGAAGATGTCTGTAAAAGATTATATTTTAAAAATATTCTTTGATTTTCATATTTTATTGCAAATGTTACGGAAAATTAGTTAATGGTTTATAACATAATTAGCATATTTATCTAAAAAAATTTAAAAATGTCAACGAAAAATAATTTAATTAGAAAAAAATTTTTGAAAGAGAAATAAATAAAATAAAAATAAAAAGGGAAAAAATAAATTTCTTTTAAAAAATTAAAAATAAAATACATTTCTTTTAAAAATATGATACGTAAGCCATTTAAAGTCACATCATTTTTTTAAATATTAATTATATAAGTTTTTTAAAAAAACTCACAAAATTCATGTTTTCACCTCAATTATATGATTGAAATAAAAATTGTTAGAGGAAAAAATTTATAAAAAAAACCAAATTAAACTTTAAATCTTTTGTAGAAAAATTTCATTCAAATATTTTTTATTCCATTATTTTTATAGCAAAAACTTTAAAAGAAATTAAATAATTTTAAATAGATTTTTATAAAAAAAACTATTAGTATTAAGTAAACATTTAGCATAAGTATTAAACTATTAGTATTATTATTAAAAAAAAAAAAAAACTACTAAATAAGTTAAAAAACATATTAAATGAAAAATCAAAAATTACTACGTTGTTTTGTATTCAAAGATATTTTACTACTTAGTCGTTTGAATAAATTTGTTTCTAAAATTCATATCTTCTATTAAAAGAAGGCATCACTAAAAATTTGAAATTCTACAAACTTTTATTTTTAAGATGTGTTGCCATTTATAAACAAATAATAATGACTTTATAAACTTTAAAAAAAGCAACAAAAGCGTTCAACAAAAGCGTTTCAACTGAATTTTTTTTCAACAAAAGCGTTCTATTAATTGTGAGAGATAATTTCTGTTTATCAAATTTGTTAATTTTTCATGAAAATCAATTTTTAAATTAGTGCTGAATTAATTTTAATATTTTTTGTACTCATTAAATTTTATTTAACTATTATTGCAGCATTTATTTTTATTTTAAATAAACTTCTTATTTACGATAAGCATTATTTATTTCCTTTTCTAATATCTAATTTCATTCATCTATTCATTTTATTAAATATCATTATAGCATTTATTTTAATTTAAATAAACTTATTTACGATAAGAATTATTTATTTCCTTTTCTAATATCTAATTTTATTCATCTAATTAAACAAAAAATTATAAACGATTTAAATCCGAAAAAAATTTGTTAATTCTTTTTAAAAAATATACATACAATTAATCAAAATATTACTTTAAAATTATTAAAATTTTAACCCTTTTTATTTTATTTAAAGAGAGTAGCACAATAATTAAAAAAATCAATGTGTTCTAAATAATTTTTCTGTGCATAACATTACACTTGTTTGAGTATATAAACAGAGGTGAGATAATTAAAAAAAACCTTTTTGTAATGAGCATTGTTCTAGTTGAGAAACTACTAGTTTAGTTTCTAATTAATTCTAGTTTCAAAATAATTAAATAATTTTTAAAAGTTTTTTAATATTAAAATACATATTAAATGAAAAATCCAAAGGTAGTTTTATAAAATAAATTTGCTTTATTTCTTTTCCTGATATCTAATTTTATTCCTCTATTCCTTTTATTAAATATCATTATAGCATTTATTTAATTTTAAATAAACTTTTTATTTACCATAAGCATTGTTTATTTAATTTCTATCTAATTTTATTCATCTGATCAAAATTATATTATTATTTTATTCAACTATAAATAAATTTAAATCTGAAAAAAATTGTTAATTTTTAAAAAAATATACATTCATTTAATCAAAGTATTATCTTAAAGTTTTTAACCCTTTTTATTCAATTTAAAGAGACATTCCATAATTAAAACAATCAAGGTGTTCTCAATAATTTTTCTGTGCAAACATTACACGTGTTTGAATATATAAACAGAGGTGCGATAATTAAAAAAAAAAACCGTTTTGTAATGAGCATTGTTCTAGTTGAGAAATTACATTCCATTTTGTTGTTTGTCGTTACACATTACATCTTATTTAAATATCTTTACAGTATTTATTTTTATTTTAAATAAATTTCTTATTTAAAATAAACATTGTTTATTTAATTTTCTAATATCTAATTTTATTCATCCATTTTGATTTTATTAAATATCATTATAGCATTTATTTAATTTTAAATAAACTTCTTATTTACGATAAGTATTGTTTATTTAATTTTCTAATAACTATTTTTATTCATCTGATCAAATGATAAATTATAAACGAATTAAAAGCTGAAAAAAATTTGTTAATTTTTTTAAAACATATGCATACAATTTGTCAAAATATTACCTTCAAATTATTAAAAATTATAAGTCTTTTTATTTAATTTAACGAAAAACAGTACCATAATTAAAAAAATCAAGGTATTTTAAATAATTTTGTGCATAACATTACGTGTTTTATTTTTACGTTGTATTTCCATTTATAAACAAATAATAACACCTTCATAAACTTTTAAAAATAAGATTAGGAACATTCATTTGATCAAATGACAAATTATAAACGAATTTAAATCTGAAAAAAATTTGTTAGTTCTTTTTAAAAATATACATACAGTTAATAAAAATATTACTTTAAAATTTTTAACCCTTTTTATTTAATTCAAAGAGAATAGTACCATAATTAAAAAAATCAAGGTGTTCTAAATAATTTTTCTATTTGCAAAACATTACACGTGTTTGAATATATAAACAGAGGTGTGATAATTAAAAAAAAAACGTTTTGTAATGAGCATTGTTCTAGTTGAGAAACTACCTTCCATTTGTCGTTGAGTAATTCGAATCTCCATTCCACCACAAAGTCCCCTTAAATAGCGAATGGAAAAACGAGAACCTTAAAATAACTACTCGGAGGTTCAAGTCTATATCTGGCAACAGAGTCTTTACGTCACGTGATGAAAACACTCATCGCGACGTCATCGCCAACATCTGGTAGGGATCGCCAGAGGTATTCCTTTCAGCTGCAAATTTGAAAGACAATGAAAAAGAAGAAAAAAAGAAGATTCCACGCTTTGTTTGCTTCCATTTTTTTCAAAAAAAGAAAAAGAAACGAGTGTGTAAATTTACTAAAGACCTTTTAAAATTAATTATGGAAGAAAAAAGTGATTTAATTAGGGCTCTTAAAATGCAGATTATGTGAAGGCTTTTAAATAATTTTTCTTGGCAATTACATGCGCTTCACTTGGTTCTGCATTCTGTACAATGGAAGGTTTTGAAGTGAATTTTTAGAATTTAGAATAAATATAATTTATTTAATGGAAATTTTCTCGACTTTACTTCAATTTTAATTATAAGCTCGAATAAAATCAGATTTAAATTTTTTAAATTTTATTTTGTCGCTGTTTATAAAAATGCACTTTTCTACATATTTGATAGATTTAATGCAAAATTAAAAGAAAATATTTTGTTCAAATTGTTGCAACCGTTTCAATGTATATTTTAAAAAATATGTATCATAGTATTTACATATATTTTTTATGAATGAAATGTATATAAATATGTTTCTCTCAATGAATATTAATATATTGTAATATCTAAACCTTTAATGATATATTAGACAGATGTATTTTTATCATAGATATAATTTAATATTTAATTTAAAAAAAATAAAAGTACTAATTTACTAAAGACCTTTTAAAATTAATTATGGAAGAAAAAATTTAATTAGGGCTCTTAAAATGCATTTAATTTTTCTTGGCAATTACTTGGGGTTTTGCTTTAGTGCTGGAAGTAAAATGAAGATTTTTTTTTTATGAAAATGTCTCGAATCGTTTTTAAATTTTCAATAATTTTTTTCCTTTTTGTGGCTTTTACACTTTTCTATATCTTTGTTGCACTTGGTCCTTATAAATATGCGTTTAAATGCAATGGAAGGTTTTTTTATCATAGATAAATTTTTAAAAAAATAAATGAATTCAAAATAAAGAAGAAAAAGTGATTTATTTTATGGAAATTTTTAAATAATTTTTCTTGTTACACTTTAACTTCCTGTTTTGCAATTATTAGCTCGAATAAAATTAAAATGATTTAAAAATTTTCTCGACTTATATCTTCTTTATAAAAATGTTCTTTCTACATATTTGATAGATTTAATGCAAAATTAAAAGAGAATATTTTGTTCCAATTGTTGCTACCGTTCCAATGTATATTTTAAAGATATGTATCATAGTATTTACAGATATTATGAAATGTACGTAAATATAAATGCATTTTAAAATTCTATTTTGTCACTTTTATGAAAATGCACTTTTTTATAACAATGCACTGCATTTAGTGCAATGAAAGTTTTTGAAGTAAATTTTTAGAATTTAGAATAAAGATAATTTATTTTATTATATGGAAATTTCTCGACTTTGACTTCAATTTTAATTATTAACTCGAATAAAATCAGATTTAAATTTTTAAAATTCTATGTTGTTGCTTTTTATAAAAATGCACTTCTCTATATATTTGGGTAGATTTAATGCAAAATTAAAAGAAAATATTTTGTTCAAATTGTTGCTACCGGTTCAATGTATATTTTCAAGATATATATCCTAGTATTTACATATATTTTTTATGAATGAAATGTATATAAATATGTTTCCCTCAATGAATATTAATGTATTGTAATATCTAAACCATTGACGATATATTAAACAGATGTATTTTTTATCATAGATATAATTTAATATTTAAGTTAAAAAATAAATAAATGTACTAATTTACTAAAGACCTTTTAAAATTAATTATGGAAGAAAAAAAGATTTAATTAGGGCTCTTAAAATGCAAATTATGAAAGCTTTTAAATAATTTTTCTTGGCAATTACATGCGGTTCACTTGGTCCTGCATTTAGTGCAATTTTGAAGTAAATTTTTAGAATTTAGAATAAAGATGATTTTAATAAAGATTTATTTTTATGGAAATTTTCTCGATTTTAACTGCAATTTTAATTATTAGCTCGAATAAAATCAGATTTAAATTTTGAATACATTATTTTTTCTATTTTGTCGCTTTTTGTAAAAATGCACTTTTCAACATATTTGATAGATATAATGCAAAATTAAAAGAAAATATTTAGTTCAAGTAGTTGCTACTTTTTCAATGAATATTTTCAAGATAAATATTTACATATATTACTTATAAATGAAATGTACATAAATATGTTTCCATCAGTTAATAAGAATGCATTTTAATATCAGTGTGGCAGAAAATTTTAATTTGATTTAATATTTTTAATTTTTTAAATCAAATTTTAAAAATAAAAATAAAATTAAAGTTTTTAATTTGATTTATATTTTAATTTTGATTTGTTAGATAGATTTATTCAAGGATTAGAACTGGAAAAATTAATTTATATTATTAATTCCTCTAAATTAAATTTTAATTGTTTACTAACAATTCTTTTTTAATTCTAAAATTACTACTGTCATGCTTCATTATTGCAAGGAAACTTTCCAGTGAGTTTCGAGCAGCCCAGTTCTTTAATTAATTAAATATAATTAATGAATTAATAATTTTATAAACTGTATTAACATCAAGTGTCATCCACTAAAAATTTAAAAAAATTATTTGTACTTGAATGGATGAATAAAAAGTATTTTATTAACGATTGAAAATTTGAACAAGATATATAAATATATATAGGAAGAGTATGAACTAATAGTAGGAATTGAATTAGCATACAAATAAAAATATGAAAATTTTGCAATTGAATTTGATTAAGTCATAACAAATTATTGGTATAAATTGTCCCAATCCCAAAAAAATATTTGAAACCTTAAAAACATGTAATGTATTTTTATATAATATAGTACAGAAAATAAAATAAAAACAGAAAAGTATATAGCGTATAATATATTGTAGTATATATATTATAGCATATAAAATAATAAATTGTCAGATTCTACGTATATGTATATATATATTGAAAAAAGTAGTTAAAAACTTGAGCCATCAGAATTTAAAAAAATTTAAATACACTTTTTACTTTTTTTCTTTACTGGTTCGATTGGGATTTTCTCCCCCTTCAATTACAGTGGATCCGTGAGATAGACACGAATCCATATATCTGTGTTTTTTCTAGTCGATTGCAAAAAAAAAAAAAAAAAAAAAAATAAAAACATAGTTGGTTTGGAAAAAAATACTAACACAAGTAGGATGAGAAGCAGAGGAAAACATGAAAAGATATCATTGCCTATAGAAAAGTTAACATAGAAGGTTTCAATTTCTACAAGAAAAATAAATTAGAATACAAATAAAAATATGAATTTTTTGCAATTGAAATTGAGTAAGTCATAACAGTTATTGATACAAATTGTTATAAATTCCTAACCCCCCAAAAAAAAAAAAAAAAAATTGAATCTTAAAAATATGTAGCGTTTCTTTTTATATAGTACAGAAAGTAAAAGAAAACAGAAAAGTATATAATGTATTTATAATATATATTTTTTTATAAGGCAGCTGGCAATACAGCAATCTTTATGCCATATCAGATGCTGCATCGTTGTTACTCATTTAGCATTACCTAGGGGGCACATGTAGCTTGAATATATGCTACGGACGCGAGTAACACTACCCCCTGTGTTTAATATATTATAGTATATCACAGCACAGAAAAAAATAAATTGAACAAATTCTAATATATAAATCGAAAAAGTAGTTAAAAATTTGAGCCATCAGAATTTTAAAAAATGTAAATATATTTTTTACATTTTTTTTTTTTTACTGGTTCAACTGGGATTTTCTGCCCCTTCAATTACAGTGAATCCGTGAGATAGACACGAATCCATATATCTGACATCCCAATATCGATTTGCGATCATGTTATATTGCTCCGGATTTCCAACTAGACATCTCCCTTTGTGTAAAAAAGAATCGACCGAAACTGTGCTGAGACACAAACTTTTGTCCAAAGAAGAAGATCTATTAAAAGGAGACAAAAATAAAGTACAAAAAAACCAGTTCAGGATGTTTCTAGTCGATTGTAAAAAAAAAAAAAATAAAAACGTAGTTAGTTTGGAAAAAAATGTCAAAAAGCATAGGTGTAGTGCAAACACAAGTAGGATGGGAAGCAGAGGAAAACATGAAAAGATATCACTGCCTATAGAAAAGTTAACATAGACAGTTTCAATTTCCACAAGAAATATGGCGTCTGTCGGGCTCCCGTATTAAAAATTCCACGAGATTGTATTATGAGAAAAACGGTATGAATTAAACATATTGCTGTGAGGAAGACATTTTTGGCTTTTTATCGCTTTTTTAACACTTTTTTTTAATTTCACTTGAAAGCTATATTAAATCAACAAGAATTTTTTTTTTCGGCTGTATATTAATTAATTAATATTAGTAATCATAATAATTAATTATTTTTATTACAAAATTTTATAATAATAATAATAACAAATACTAATGATAAATACTAATATAATAATATAATTTGTTTTAATTATTATATTAGTATTTATTATTAATATTTGGCATTATTATTATTATTATTATTTTGGCTAACTATTATTAGTATTTTGGTTTTTTTATAATATTAGATTTAGAAAAAAAAGGGTCTTAAATAAATATGTGCAGTAATTGGAGAGAACATTTTGATATTTACGTTTTAAAAAATATACCTTTATTTATTAAAACTAAAGAATAAAATAATTTAACTGAATAGAAAATGAAATGTTCAAGTTTTCAAATGATTTTTAAAGATAGGGATATTTAAAAAATATTTTTAGTTACTTTTTTTGAAAATTTGAGACTGATTAAATATCAATTAATAAAACTAAGATATAAATAATGGGAAAACAGATTTTAGTACATTTTCAATGCTGCTACATTTAAAATTTTTAAATCAGTAATACTTATATTACGAAAGATTATATCAAATTTTAATTCTCACTATTTTTTTCCAATTAAATAAACAATTTTGCTCAAAATGATAGAAAGGCCTTTCAATAATTTATACAAATAGAATTAGTTTTGTTACATCTAATATTCAAACTATAAGTTTTATTAAAATATATTTTTTAATATTTGTTTTAATTTAATTATTATTCAAAATTAAATAAAATAAATTTATTTCAAATTTAATTTATACGTTTAATTTAATAAAAAAAATTTATAAATTCATTTGAACATCGGAAAAGATAAAAAAAAAAGCAAGTTCTAAAATTAAAGTGTAATATATTGTTAAGAATTCTGTTATATTTGATCATTTATAATAATATCCGCTTTCTATAAATATACAGATATTACAATGCCTATAACACTATAAGTATTCTCTAACAATCTAACTATTATATTTTCTTATAATAATATAGACACTATACTATAAAGAACTCTGTTGCATTCTATATAACAATATTGGATAAAAATATAGATATCGTACAGTAGAATTCTATTGTATTTTACAAAACAATATTGGATAAAAATATAGATACCATACAGTTTGAATTCTGATGTATGTTTTATAACAATATTGGATAAAAATATAGATACCATACAGTAGAATTCTGTTGTATACTAAATAACAATATTAAATGAAAATATAGATACCATAGTAGAATTATGTTGTATTCTATCATTTATAACAATATAGATAGATGACTTAAAACAAGATAGGCATTTTATTGTTTATGATAGAGTATTCTATTGCTTAGAATAATATACACTATGTGGAAGAAAGTGACGGGACACGACACTATAACGACATAAACCCATATTTATTAAAATTAATAAGACGTAGGGCCTCCTTTGGCTGCGATCACAGCTGCAACCCTTCTGGGCATGCTTTCCACTAAATTAGCCATAGTGGCAAGAGGAATTTCCTTCCAAATGTGTAACAGGAAGTTCCATAGTTCAGGCTTGCTTTTGGGGAGTGGGGTGCAGGCCCTCAACCGACGGTCCAATTCGTTCCAGAGATGTTCAATTGGGTTAAGATCAGGGCTCTGCGCCGGCCACTCCATGTGTTTAACGTTGTTGTTCCCAAAGGCAACATGACATGTTGCGTTGTCGTCTTGATACCAGCAATCATCCATACCGTGCGTTGCCCACAAGGTAGGAAGGACATGATTGTCGAGAATATCACAGTATCTATCGGCATTCATCGCACCATCAACCTTCACCAGTGGGCCAGCCCCATTTCATACCATCAATCCGCCTCCACCAAACTTTACAGTTGGGACGACACACTCGGGCAAAAGGCGTTCTCGTGGTAAACGCCATACACAAACACGTCCATCGGAACGGAAAAAGGTAAATCGTGACTCGTCACTCCGAAGGACGTGTTTCCAGTCATCCAGAGTCCAAGTACGGTGGTCTTTGGCCCATCGAAGGCGCGCTTTCTCGTTGGTTTCCGTAATCAAAGGCTTATGGGCCGCCGAACGTCCAGTGTAACCTAACTTATGGGCCTCGATACGAAGAGTCTTGGTCGAAACGGCCACACCTGTGGCTTGTCTAAACTCATTAGCGATGTTATCCATGGATGTTTGACGGTTACTTCGAATCTCCCTGCCGAGCACCCGCCGGTCCCTGCTGGTGAGAACTGTAGGTCGTCCACTTCGGGGTTTGTTCTGACAGTGTCCCTCAGTCTTATATCGACACACAACACGTGATACAGTTGATTTTGAGCAGTTTATCTCCCTAAACACCTTGGCAAGATGCAATCCAACCAACACACCTTTCTCGAACTCAGACAACTCTTCCCGTGGCGCCATCTTGACAAAAAACAACTCTAGTCGACTCCACAGAGTATTTATAGGATATGGCTGACACATGATACCCATTATTACGCATATGTCATCTGTATTGTCGACTTTTCTACTTTTCGAAGGGTGTCCCGTCACTTTCTTCCAGATAGTGTAGTATCCCCCTTATTTTAAAAAATACATAATTGATTTTTTCTACATTTTAGCCCATTTTTCTTACGAATATCACAGAAAGGACTTTATTTTAAAGGAAAACAGTGCTACATTTAAGTTGATACCTTCTATTTAAAATTTTATATTATAGAATGTACATGATTAAACCTCAGTTGAAATGTACTCATAATACAGAAGCAAAATATTTATTTTAGCACTTTTAATGGGTGTTATAGCTGATTAATTTTTAAAGTATATTTTTAAAATTAAAATTTTATTTTAGAGTGAGTATTTCAAGGACGTTTCCATAACTGTATTTTTAAACATTAAAAGAAATCGGAAAGTTAAAAAATGGATCATTTAAAGTATTCTTACAAATACTTGGTTAAAGTACTTTTATAAATACTTTTTTACTTCATATTTGAAATCTGAAATATAAAAAAAAATCAGATTTTTTGCTTTCACTATTTGTGATAAATCTAAAAAAATGTCCAACTGCACCAAGCATTTAAACAATTTTTTTTCTCTCTTTTTTCTAGAACAGTTTTTTAAAATAAAATGATAGTGAAAACAACAGACAGTACTCTTTATAGAAGTTCTATGAAGCAATTATTTCAGAAAATCTAATCATAGCTCTTTCTTTTCCAAAAAAATATCCACTCTATGAAGTATATCATCCAAAAAATATTGCTCTACAAGCAATGATCTCGATTACTTGTTTGGAAAATACGCCAATTGGCGAAATTTTTGGCATGAAATAAAGCAAGGAAAATGCCCCACTTCCTTCGTTGGTATTCTTAGTAACCCTTTTCAAGAGCAAAAGACTTAAGAAATGCTTCAGCAGAGACACAGTTCCGCGTTTCTTTTCCCAATTTTTATTTTATTTTCCCCCCTCTTTACGTTGATTTTTTTTCTTCCTCCTACTCCATATTTTTATTTTTCCCTTTTCGTTCTGGAAAACCTATGGATCGCTACTTGTAAGTTTTTTGGCGAAAAAGGTTGCAAATAACAACAGCACCGGAAACAAAAACACAAAATGGCGCCCGTTGCGTTTTTCGTTCTTTCTTTTTTCCCTTTTTTTCTTTTCTTTCTTTTTTTTTAGGAAGAACAAGTCTTTAAAGATTTTTTTTTATTTTCTATTTTGCTGCTTGCGAAGGTGAAGAAACTTAAGATTCGACCTCATGAAATTTTCATGACACGCGCTTAGCACAAATGCATCAGAAATGGCCGTACATTATTCTAGCTATACTACAGAGCGTAAGAGACTAGTTTATCGCGACCTTATATCGCAATGTATCGTGTTATGGATTCTTCTTCTGCTTGCAGCTTAGAGAGTTCCCAATACACTGAACTTGACAGGTGCTTGTTTACACTAATGCTCCATACAAACATTACGATACTTAATGGCTATAAATTTCAGAGAAACTCTGTTAGACTTCCAATGGGATGAACAGTTTGAAATAACTTTTTGTTATTGGATGTTTTCATGGAAATGTATAACTTACTAAATAGATAGTGATGCAGTTTATCAACAGAGACAAATTTCTTGTTCTATAAAAAGTTATTCTGTAAAGAGTGTTAAATCATATTTTTTCATGAAATACATTTACAAAAAGAATAATGAAGCAATAAAAACTGCCAGATTCAAACGTATTTATTCAATTCCTTCTATTAGCTCACTCTTTCCCTATATATATATATATATATCTTGTTCAAATTTTCAATCATTAATAAAATACTTTTTATTTATCCACTCAAGTTCAAATACATTTTTTTGAAAATGTATTTGTTAATACAGTTCTTTCAAATATTAATTCACTAATTAAATTTAATTAATTAATTTTAGTTTTTTTTAGATTTAAGTTGCATATATCTACCAATAGATGGCGCCAGATAAACTTAAAAAATGAATGAAAATTATTTATAAAGAACTTTATGCGATATAGTGAAAAAAATGTAGGAATTGACATTTTTTTTTTTATATTACTTGTTGTACTTATATCGCAATGTACCATGCTATGAATTCTTCTGCTTGCAGTTTAGAGAGTTTTCAATGCACTGAACTTGACAGGCGCTTGTTTATACTAATACTCCATACAAACATTACGAAACTTAATGGTTATAAATTTCTCAGAAACTCTGTTAGACTTCCAATGGGATGAACAGTTTGAGATAACTTTTTGTTATTGGATGTTTTCACGGAAATGTATAACTTATTTAATAGATAGCCATGCGTTTTATCAACACAGTCAAATTTCTTGTTCTTTAAAAAAGTTTAAAGAGCATATGAATAAATGTTCGAAAAAAATGTTCTTAATGATTTCCAAAAAACCGTCAGAAGGTGGAGTTTCTTTGTGTTCTTACGTAAAACAAATAATTTTATTATTTTTATACAACTATTAGGAAACTATTAATTGTCTTGCTCTAAAGGCATATAATATAAATTATTTGGTATATTTCATCATAAATTTTTTCATTTCTATTTTGTTGATAAGGAAATTTAGAAACTTAAGATTTATTTTTTATGCTCATTTCTGCTAAGAGCCTAATACATCATTATGGACTGTGCACAAATACTCTACAAAAAGCTGATTATTACTGTAATGATACTATATATACATAATAGTTTATGGCCTTTTTAAGTTATGGATGCCAGTTTATGGATTTTTCTGCTGTTACAACAAGATGTTAGACGATTTAAATATAGTGCAATTGATAAGTACTTGTAAACATTAATGCTTCCATATATATATTTCAGAATTAATAGTTACAATTTTTTTCAGAAGTTGTATCAGATATACTACAATTGATAAGAACAAATTTTACAGAAGCTGTATTAAATACACTACAATTGATAGGTACTTATAAACATTAATGCTTCCATAAACTGTATCAGATATACTGCAATTGATGAGAACAAATTTTACAGAAGTTGTATTAAATAAACTATTTTTAATTTTTGATTACACTATTTTTTTTGTAAACATTAATGCTTCTATATATGTATTTCAGAATTAATAGTTACACATTTTTTCAGCTGTATTAGATATACTGCAATTGTTAAGTACTTGTAAACATTAATGCTTACATATATATATTTCAAAATTAATAGTTACAAATTTTACAGAAGCTGTATCAGATTTCCAACCCGGAATTTCTACATATTGGTGCATTGTTTAGAAAAAGATTTAATTTGCTGAAAAATAGGGATAAAGTTACTACAGTTTAACAAAATTTATTTTAGCTTCTTTGTAAAGAAAAAGAATGCTTGAAATATGCAGAAGAATATTATCCTATTTGTTATAAAAATATTTACCAAATGGGATAATATTCTTCTGCATATTTCCAAGCATTCTTTTACAACAAAAAAGAAGATAAAACTGCTATCTTGACAAGTAAACATTTTCCAATACAGGGAAATAGTATTCTCTGTCCCAGCTTTGTAACTATTGAGCACGAAATATATATGGAAGCATTGTATGTTTACAAGCTACTATCAGTATTGTATTAATACAGAATTTCTGTAAAACTATGAATTACGAGCGACTTCTGAAAAAATTTGTAACTAATTCTGAATATATATATGGAAACGTATGTTACGAAACCACTATCAGTACCAATATGACAACTACAGCTTTCAGAAACTAGTTATCAGTACGGCTATCTGATACTAATAATATATCTGAAAAAATTGCCAACTATTAATTCTGACCTATATATTTGGAAGCATTATCCACACTGAAGTACCATCAGTACACCCATATTTAAATCGTCTAGCCTCTTTGTTGGCAGAAAAATCATAAACAACATAACGTGAAAATACCATATAACAATGTATATATAGTATCATTACTGTAATAATCAACTTTTATTATAATGGCCCAATGCACAGTTCATGTGTTGTATTAAGCTCTTAGCAGAAAATGGCATAAAAATAAATCTTAATTTCTAAGAACCATATCAGCACAAAATAGAAATGAAAAAAATTATGATAATATACCAAATAATTATATTATATACCTTTAAACTTAAGACAATGGATTTCATAATGGACAACATAAAAATAATAAGGTATTATTGTTTACAGCTCAAGTGAAAACTCCACCTTTCTGACAGGGCCTGACTGCTTATTGACTATGAAGCTCTTTGCATTTTAAGAACAAGGGGTGTCTCTGGTGTCAAAGCATGTCCTCTGACAAATAGGATTATACATTTCCGTGTATCCAATAACAAAGTTATCTCAAGCTGTTCATCCCATTGAATCACAACCCAGAGTTCTGAATTATGGCCGATAAGTTCACCGATGTGTGCTCAGTATTGAAGCGCCTGTGAGATTCAGCGATATACTAAGCTACTGAAGCA
>BPLQ01011070.1:16799-58389 GCA_021605075.1 Caerostris darwini | reverse complement strand
AATAATGGATTATATGTACAAATATGACATAATAAGTAAACTAAATTCATAATATATTAAACCCTGTAAGAATTATTTCATCATTATCCATAACAAAAATACCATAACATAACAAAAACGGCAGAATTATCTTGAAAAACATTATGGCAAAGCACACCTAATTCACATTTTCAGTTCCAGTTCAGTTCAGTATCCATAACGAACAAAAAAAAATCTCGACTGCTATTAGACACGAATCAGTAAAAATGAGGCTTAGATATTTTTACGATGAAAACTTCGCATGAATTAGCCCAAAATCCCTATGGAGACAGCATTCATACTTCATATGATAGTAAAAAACTGAAAATCAACAGATTAAAAATGGTATATGTCACAGAAATAAAACATGAAAAACACATTTGGCTATATAAAATTAGTCTAGAACTAGACCCATGCTTTGTGAATAGTGTCTTGTAATTAGTCATTGAAAAAACTAGGTACAAAACGCGGCAAGCAAAGTCAAACTGAAGTAAGAATTGCACAAAAAAGTATCAAGTTAGAATTGCACAAGATAAATCCATAGAATGGAATGTCGATCCATTAAGTTCATATTGGTATCTCGCTCTGTAGACTTTTTTTATACACTTAGGACTAATTAGTCAGGAACCAACAGTTTAACGTACATTCAGAACCACTCACAAACATCTATGCAATGATCAATATTCCTGAAGCTTGTTGTACTAGCAGCCAAAGAGCTGCCCAATTGGCCACTAGGCCGCCCATTAAGATTAGAATGTGAGTAGAAGAATGTGGGACCTGATGGCCGAGTGGCCAGCGCTCTGGTGGTTGGTACCAGAGGTATTCAACTTTGAAAAATTATTTAACGGATTTTATCATTAGCTGCATACAAATGACAAAGTAATTAATTGAGTTCTTAAAATGCAGTTTTAAGAAATTATTTACTGTTAATAGCCGAACCTTATTTTTCTTAATTTTTAATAAATAACTCCATACATGTATCTTCTACAAAGGCGCAACAGCCCCATGGTGAGCCAAGCCATCTGCCTACTGGCAGATTTCGAGACAGGAGATGTTTTCTTTTTTACGGGATTGTGTTATCAGTCCTGAACCCAACGTTCTACAATCATATAAGACTGGGTCATACAGTTTAAAGTAGATTCCGAATCACTACAAGCATCCATGGCATGGTGCACCAGAGTGCTAATCACTCGGCCATCAGTCCTTACATACATGTATCACACCATCAAACTATTAATTTTAATTCATAATTTAATTTATCAAAATAGAAAATATAAAGTAGTGAAATTTATTGCTTTTTAAAAATCATCATTAAAGAAAAGGATTTGAACAACTGAAAACCTAACTCTCTATTTACATGAAACTTTTTACCTGGTTTTGCAATTTCACAGCTTTCAAACTCACAACAAATTTATGCTATGTTCATATTTGTACAGTTATTTGTAGTATTTCTCATTTATTTACATGGGTAATAAACCTAAGAAAAGAGTTCATTATCATCATTAGAGCAAAAGCCTTATGGTGGGCAAGGGCCGTCTTGCGATTGGAAGAATTCAAGACATGAGGGATTTTCTTTTTAAGGGGTAGGGCTGTTAGCCCAACGAGTTACAGTCATATTAGACCAGGACCTACCTTCCGAACCCCTACAAACACTCATGGCACCGCCGGGACACAAACATGGAAGCTGTGGCATCGAGCGCCAGACCGCTAGTCACTCTTATCTTTAGCCATAGGTCCACCTTAAACAGAGTTCCTGGTGTGATATGACTGTAGAGCGTTGGGCTGATAACCCTACCCCGTGAAAAGAAAACGTCTCATGTCTCGAAATCTGGCAGTAGGCAGAAGATCTTTGCCCACAATAGGGCTGTTGCGACACTGAAAACAAAAAGGGTATATGTGTAATAAAATTATTTAACTTTTTTACTGTAATGTTGAGAAAAGTGGGAAATTATTTAACTATAGATTTTAACTATATACATACCACTTCATTCAATGGTCAGTTTAAGGGAGAAAAAATGTATGAAACAAAAATATTGAACTCGATGTAATGTGTACCTTCATTTTCGATATGAAATTCCGAGTCAGAATATTGAGACCCTAAAAAGTGAGTAATAGAATTGGATGGAAAAGAGACAAGTTCTTTCTGGTAACGCTACTCCAAAACGTGATCCGAATCTCAAAAAGGACTTGTATAGATAGTGACACTTTTATCAAAACCCCAGCAGCAACTCATGTAACTACTGACATTTACTTTATAGCTGTCGATATTTCTGGACAACTTAAAGTATTTTGAGGCACAAGGGTATTTTAATCAAAAACACGATCTTTATTTCATTTCTATCATCATCTAGAATAAAACTGTTTATATTTAAACCGTTATAAAATAGACGATTTAATTAGCTTGTAATACTCCATTTGTATCATAAGACAACATACCACAACATAAATTAATATAATCATTATAGCAATTAAAATATGCTTAATGTAACAGTAGGGTCTGATGGCCAGGCGTCTGATGCTAGGTGGAACAGGTTTGGGGTTCGATTCGCGCCGGTGCCATGGATATTTGCAGGGGTTCGGATGTATGAAACAAAAATATTGAACTCGATGTAATGTGTACCTTCATTTTCGATATGAAATTCCGATACTTTACATCGGATACTTTAAATATTAGGTCTCTGTCTATTGACTGTAGAGAGTTGGACATAGGGCTGACAAATCTACCCCTAAAAAGAAAACATCTCTTGTTTCGAAACCTGGTAGTAGGCCTACAGCCCATTATGGTGCTGTTGCACCAATGAAGAACTGTTGTGAGTGAGAAGTCTGACTGGGCTCTGTGACGCTCTACTGTCATATGAGACCGGGGCCTACGGCTTAAAGTGGATTCCGAATCACTTTTTCCATGGCACCGCCGGGATTCGAATATGAAACATGTGGTACCGAACGCCAGAGCGTTAGCCGCACGGTCATCAGGCCACTTGGTCTAATATGACTGTACAGCGTTGGGTGTAGGGCTGATAACCCCGCCCCTTAAAAAGAAAATCATCTCAGGTCTCGAAATCAGCCATTAGGCAAGACGATCTTGCCCACCTTGGTACTGTTGCGCCAATGATGATGGATGATGATTGATTTAACAATAAAATTATACAATTCTAATGTTTAGAGATTATTTACAATACGATATTTATAACTAATAAGATCTAAAGATGGACCTTCATTATATTTTTATACGTGTTGTTTTCAGTGTTGTGTGTGTGTGCATAGGTACATGCATTCAGTCGAACTTTTGTTCCCTCTCTCTATTAAATATTTGAAAATTTCCCCAACCTAATTCGTAATATGATCGTTAATCTCACAAGCGTAAATTTACTCTCATTTCGAATACGCAATTAATCAATAACCCAATAAATATTGCAGACATCAGAACGTTAATGCAATGAAATCTAATCAAACATGCTGTGTTTAAATTAATTATTTCCAGCCAAATTAGGATAGAAAACTTTAGCCGAGAAATTTCCTGAATAATAAACTATCAAATAGGCAAATTAAGTGCATTCATTCAAATTCTTAATAGGACGTCTTAATCATTTTGGTCTACTGTTTATAGATTTATATCTTTAACAGATGCTTCATTTTCAGTGTCTATATATACTTAAAACAATGTATTCAATTGCTGATAAATTATTTTATTTTGACGGCTAAGCGCGAATTTCTGCTTTAAAATCATTTTTGAAGAAAAACACTTTCTTTATTGAACTTAAAATGTCTTACAGGATTAAGGTTTCGAAAAGTATTTAATACAAAATTTACTTAAATTAATAAAAATTTATATTTAAAGCATTTTACTTAAATAATCTATGGTAAATAATTCATCACCATCACTAGCATGTTAGCTCAGAATGGGCCAAAACTTCACTTTCAGGAGATTTCCATGTATTCCTTTAAGTGACAATGGTCCTCCAATTCTTAAACTTAAGTACAGCAAATTCCTTCTCAACTGCGTCTATCCATTTCAACCTGTGCCGACCACTTCCTCTTTGTCCCTGTGGTTTTACCAAAACGAGCCTTTTTATAGGGTTTAAATCATTCATTCTAAATACGTGAACAACCAAGTGTAATCTTAATAAATTTTATAATATCTGGGTTGTTCTAGCATTTCTTAATTTCTGCGTTGTACCATCTCCTCCAACAATCACTTTCCTTAATACCTCCAAGAATAGTCTTTAAAATATTTCACTCAAATATACCCAAATTGGCTTCATCAGATCTTGCCAACGTCCATGTTTCAGACCAAAATAGGTCAATGGCTAATAATTGGTAAATAATTAGTTTTTGATATTTTAAAAGACGTTATTTTGTCGTGAGAAATATATCTTTACCACTTTTTGCAGAAAAACATTGTGTATGTAAGACCCAATATGTAAGTCACTATGTCTTTGTTCTGCAAGGTCAAGGACAAAAAGAAGCTGCATTTTTGACCCTTTATCATGACACGTCGGTTTAAGACACATGGATTCATGGACTTGGTCTAGATGATGCTATCGACCAAGTGGGATAAGAAACAATAACAACAGTATTATTTTTATCAATTAGAATTAACGGAATAGTTAACAGAATTTTGATTCTTTTATCCTGGAAATACTTTTATTTAATAAATATTGTATGAAAAATAAATCTTTGAAATAATATATTCCCTAAGATATCCATTTGAAAATCATCAACATGATTTTGCAAAAATTTGAAAAATTATTCTTATATTCTTCATTTATAAATATTTCATGAATTATTTTATCATTTTATAAAACATAAATTAAATATGATAATTTCCTTAAAATAATTTTTATGCTTAAAATACAAATTTATTAATGAAACAATGTTTCTCTAATAATTTCTTATTTTTATATTTTGTAAAATATATCTTAAATTTGTATATACCAACAGCTTACTGCATTTTTACTAAATATATACATATATAATTTTTTGTATGGATTGAGTTCCAATAAAGCCAAAGGTAACAACAGCAACAATAAAATAAGAAACACCACATGTGATACCTGAATTAAAAACGGGAATTTGCATATCAAATAAAATATACCAGCTGTAAGAATCAATTTAAAAACATTAAATGCTGTTTATTAAAAATGGTTAAACATATTATAAATATTTATCTTGGAAAATTTTAAAAAATTTCTAAAGATACAACATATTTAATATTTTAAAAAGGAGATTATCATTTCAATCAGAAAGGAAATTTTTTTCAATATTTCTTATTTCTTTAAGAATAAATATGGCATTCAAATGATGACAAAAAAAAGAAAGACTCTTTACATAGACAGAAAATTATTTCTTTCCTGAGGCCTAACTAATATTGGACACAAAAACAACAACTCTCTGTTTCCCTTTGTATTATCCTGAAAAGAGGGTAAACATTTCATATCTGTGCTAGCGTAACAACAACGGTGGTTTTCATGCCCGGAACGAAATATGTTATTTCTTCTTTACCTTATCGAAAAAATATTTTATATCACAAGTTTCCTTTCGAAAATTACACGAAGCACTTTACTGAAAATATTGAAGGGTAACAGAGACAAAAGGATATTTGTAAAAACAGAGTTCACATTCTTTTTGGAATAGTTAAAAATGTTTAATAATTTTTCTTGATTCATAATAATAGCTTTTGTGGGTTGATAATCCTTTTCATCCTGCAATATTGTAATCTATTGAACTTAATAAATTTTATAACATCTCGGTATATATAGCATTTATAAATTTCTGTGTTGTACCGTCTTCTTCAACAATCACTTTTTAACACCTCCAAGAATATCCCTTAAAGTCTATATAGTCAAATATACCCAAATGGACCTGATCAGATCTTTCGAAAGTCCATGTTTCAAAGCTATAGACAAAAGTAGATCTAATAAATGGTAAAAAATTAGTTTTAGGTATTTTAAAAGATATAATTGCCGTGATAAATATCTCTTTACTACTTTTTACAGATATGTGTCTGTGTAAGACCCCATGTATTCGTACTACAAGGTCAAGGACAAAAAGAAGCTGCTTTTTTTTATCCTTTATCATGACTCGTCGGTTTAAGACACTTAGGTTCACGGAATTGGTCTAGATGTTGCTGTTGATTAAGTGGGATAAAAAACCACAATAACAGTATTATTTTTTTTAATTCTCTTAACAGAATTTTGATTCTTTTATCCTGGAAACACTTTTATTCAATACATATTGTATGAAAAATTAATTTTTAAAATAACTTATTCCATAAAAAATCCATTTGAAAATCTTTCATCACGATCATTTTGCGAAAATTTGAATAATTATTCTTATATTTTCAGCTTAGAAATATTTCATGAATTATTTTAATACTTCATAAAACATACATTATATATGATAAATTCCTTTAAAAATTTTTTTTACACTTAAAATACAAATTTATTAGAAAAATAAAGTTTCTTTCATAGCCTCTTACATTTATATTTTGAAAAATATATCTAAACTTTGTACTAACAACTTACTGCACATTTATTAAAATATATATATATTAAAATTTTTTGTAGGATTGAATTCCAATAAAGCCATAGGTAACAACAACAATATATATATATATATATACATAATAAAATAAGAAATACCACATCTATTAACCTGAATTAAAAATGGGAATTTGCATATCAAATAAAAAGTGCCAGTGGTAAGAATCAATTTAAAAACATTGACTGTTGTTCATTAAAGATGATTAAACAGATTATAAATATTTATCTTGAAAAAATCAAAAATTTTGTAAACATACAACATATTTAATATTTCAAAAAGCGTATTATCATTTCAATTGGTAAGGAAATTTTGTGCAACATTTTTTTTTTTAAGAATAAATATGACATTCAAATGATGACAAAAAAAAAAACGATTCTTTACATAGACAGAAAATTCTTTCTCTCTGAAATCTCTGAGGCCTAACTAATATTGAACATAAAAACAACAACCCTCTGTTTCTCTTTGTATTATCCTGAAAAGAGGGTAAACATTTCATATCTGTGCTAGCATAACAAAAGTGGTTTTTCATGCCCGAAACGAAATATGTTATTTCTCCTTTACCTTATCGAAAAAAAAATTTTATATGACAAGTTTCCTTTCGAAAATTACACAAAGCACTTTATTGAAAATATTGAAGGGAAACAGAAAGAAAGGGTATTGGTAAAAAGCAGAGTTCACATTCTTTTTAAAATATCTCATATTTTTAATTTTTTTTTTCTATTTTATATGTTTTTCAATAGAAGTAATAATAAAATATAATGAAAAATGTACACAGTATTAATTTGTGACTATTTCACCATTGATATATTCAAAATTCTCTGTTAGTTCAAAACCTCGACATTAATAAAATTTTCTATATTTATTGATTATTATGTTTTATTATGGATATCCTCCAGGCTTTTTTAATACTTATTTTATTTATAATAATTCAAAATCAGGAAATTTATATAAATATAATTTCCCTATATTTGGTATTTAAATGTTATATAAGTCAGATAATTTTTCAAAAAAAAAAAATCCTTATTTGGAAAAATAATCATTTGACTGCTGTAAAAATATAAAAGTTTTAGAGAAAAGTACACATTTTTTACCAATAGATAACTATATGCAGCATATCCTCAAATATTCGAGTTAATATGAACTGAATTTACTTCCAGTTAAGACTAAATAGTCAGTTCAATTATCATCTACTGTTACTACTGTTTTATTTTTTTATTCTGATGGCAGTAAAGGCAAACATAACTTTTGTAGTAGCGGCATCTTCAGTAAGTCTGGTAATTTCACACCTAAATTTAAGATTATGAATCCTGACTTCTGCTATATTTTTACGTCTGGGAAAATCGCTTTTGATGTGACACTCAAAGCGATTAAAAAATTAACCTCATCCGCAGATATATGGATCTTATCTGATAGTCTCAATGTCATCCAGAACTTAGATAACTGGACTAAAATTGGTGATAAAACAGCTGTTTCAATTCTGAAAACACTCTTAAACAGCTTTTTCAATGGCACTAATTCTAATTTCAATGGATCCCGTCTCACATTGGACTATGACAAAGAAATTGATGATATTTTGGCCAAGAAGGTACCTCTGAAGTACCAATATTAAATGGCACTTTCACTGAGATCTGCTACAAGATAAAAACTTCAGAACAGCACCTATGGAAAATTCCTTCGACTCCCCGCTGGTATAGTCAAATAGTCTCCTGTGCTCCAGGTAAGCTCAGGTAGTATAATAGACAGGCTCCAGGTTGTGATCTAACCATCAAGTATGATACAGTCGACCACCAATAGTAGGCCTGCAAATGAACACATTAAATGTCTCTCTTTTGCTAAGAGGCAAAAATCCTTTCCGAAGTTTACCAACTGTTACTCAGAGCAGTCTTTCTCCCGAACACCTGTTGAAATGTATGGATCTTGGCAGGGATGATGTAAACTTTAGTTCTCACCTTATTTGTGATTTTTTGAAAATTCTTGGGCTTGGACTTGATCTAGCCTGAAAATAACAACAACTGTCTTATTTACAGTCCAGTTCAATCGTCACTAAATATGGAAATTAAATTAAACATTTTCTCAAAATTTATAAATTTTTAAGGTACTACACGGACTAACAGTCCTTATGATGTACATTGCTATCCATCATGATTCATAAAAATTAGGACTGATAACTTTTGTGGGATTATGGACCTTTGGTTTTGATGGTTTTGATGATGGTTTTGCGGAACCTTTTTCTTGCTGTAATATGTCTGATGGGCATGGGGTTTATTCTGATGGGCATAGTTTTCATTAACCATTTTTTCCGATTTTTAATTATATCCGCAATTTTAACAGCTATAATTTCTCTCTGTAAATTTCCATCCAATCCCTCCCAATTCTATCTTTTTAGCAAGGTTTCGTAAACAGGACATCTTTGTGGCAGACATAACAAAGATTCGATAGACACACATAGAATGACACAGCTTCATTTTCATTCTCTGACTAGTTGATACCAGAATCTCCCGCCGGGAGTTTTGCAGAGTCGTTCGTTTAATTTCTTTTTTTTTTTAACTTAAAATTTAATTGAAGCCAAGAAATATAAAATTAAAAAATTGAATTTTAATAATTTTTTCTCTCATTAACTTGATTAAAGCTAACAATCAATTAAGCAGGATTCGAATAATTAGAACTCGATTAGATAATTGTATATTTTTATAATAGAATAAGGTTATTGATTCTGTTGTATTATTTTTGGTAGATATAACTTAAGATATTAAAAAAAGCATTAAGAATTTTATAAATATTTTATCATCTAGGGTATTTTACTTACACTTCTTTTGCAAACTTTAAATTTCCAAAAGCATCATGAAAATTTCTTATAATGTTTTACGATATAAAATATCATTATATACGTGTAGTTTCCTATTAAAATAAAATTTTACAGAACTAGGTGTTAGAAAACCAATTTATTTACAGAAAAAATAAAAATAAGTACCATCCACAAAATTATAAAAGTTAAGAAATATAGCATCAACATTATTTTCATAACATTTCTAAAAGGTTTATGAAGAAAAGTCTTTTTCGTGAAAGAAAAAATAAACTACTTCCATACTTTATATAGAAAAACAAAAACTAAATAAATACGAAAGTATTAACTCGGGGGTCTCAATAGGTTTTGAGGTCTCAGAATGATTGATCAGCCATAACTCCAGAGTCAACTGACTGGGAAACCTTAACGGGTATAAAGCCCTGATGTCAGGAGCGAAGCGCACTCCTGAAGAGTTAAGCTGACAACATATTTCAGAAGACACAACGTCAGACAGGTCGAGTCCAGCAACTGGACTGAAAGTTTTGCAAGAAACACTTTGGGCAGAGGCATTTCTATTAGTTCTTGCCTATCTATCATTTTGCTAGTCTCTGTTGAGGACGAATTTAGTAAATTTTAGGAAATATAAATTGCTCATGTTCTTACAGAGATTCCAAAGTTGGTGTCCATTTTAGTTATGCTAAATATTTTTTAATTTTATATATGAGAAATTTTTTTGTATATGTTGCTGAAGTAAATGATAAATAAAGGAAATTCTGCATGTTTTATACATTATAACATTGTCATGGCTATACTATATTACTATGTGTGTTTGTGTGCTCTATTAATGCTATTGCTAACCAATGTTGTTTTTTCTTGAGTACAAATCAAGTAAATTTCAGGAAAAATAAATTGGTCAGGTTTCTGCAAAGAATCCAAATTTGATGTTCACTTTAGTTATGCTGTGTATATATTTAAATTTTATTTATAAGAATTATTTTGTATATGCTGCTGTAGTGAATGATAAATAAAGGAAATTCTGCAGGATTTACACATTGTGACATTGACAAGACTAGTACCACATGCTATATTCAATAGATTCAATCAATAGGTTTCAATAGATTTCAATCAGATATGAAATTTTAAATATGGTTTTAGAGCAAAATAAGAACACTGTATTTTTCAAAGTTTTAAAAACAACATATATGTTATTGCCTAATTTTATGAAAAATTTGTATCATATTGTTTAAGTGAAAACCCTAAACCTAATTAAAAGGGTCTACGTTGCTGTAGTGAATGATAAATAAAGGAAATTCTGCTTGATTTACCATTTTGACATTATCATAATTAGTACCATATACTACATCACCATGTGAGTTTACATTTCTATCACTTCTATTGTTAATGTTGACTCACTAAATTTATCAAGTTCCTGTAAATCCTAATTTTTATCATAAATTACAAGATAAACCATGTGTACACTGTTTTTACAGCATATCGATCGATCATTACAATTACCTATCGATCGTTTTAGTTTCTCTTGAGGACAAAGCTAATACATTTTATGAAAAATAAATTGCTCAGATTTCTACAACGAATCCAAAGTTGGTGCTCATTTCAATGATTTCGCATATTTTTTCTTTAGTTTTATTTATGAGAATGGTTTTGTTTATGTGTTGTTGTGAATGATAAGTAAAGGAAATTCTGCAGGATTTACACATTGTGCCATTGACATGATTAGTACCTTATACTATATTACGATGTGAGTTCACATAAGACACACGGAATCGTGGACTTAATGCTGCTGTTGACCAAATTAGATAAGAAACAGCAACAATAACATTATTTTTATTAATTCTGTTAACAAAAGTTTGATTCTTTTTTCATGTGAAAACTTTTATTCAAAATATATTGCATGAAAAATTAATTTTTGAAATAATCTATTGCATAAAAAATACATTTGAAAATCTTTCATCAACATCATTTTGCCAAAATTTCAATAATTATTCTTATATCCTTAGTTTATAAATATTTCATGAATTATTTTAATATTTTATAAAACATGAATTAAATATGATAATTTCCTTTAAAAAAATTTTTTGTACATTTAAAATACAAATTTATTAGTAATATAATGTTATTCTAATTAATTGTTATTTTTTATATTTTGAAAAATATATCTAAAACTTATATCAACGAGTTACTGCACATTTATTAAAAAATATATATAATAAAAATTTTGTATGGACTGAGTTCCAATAAATCCATAGGTAACAACAGCAACAATAAAATAAGAAATACCACATCTAATAACCTGAATTAAAAATGGGAATTTGCATGTCAAATAAAAATTGCCAGCGGTAAGAATCAATTTAAAAGATTGAATGCTGTGTATTAAACATAGTTAAACAGATTATAAATATTTATCTTGAAAAAATCAAAAAATTTTGTAAAGATACCACATATATAATATTTCCACATGCGGATTATCATTTCAATTGGAAAGGAAATTTTTGTCAACCTTTTTTTTTCTTTAAGAATAAATATGACATTCAAATGATGACAAAAAAAAGAAAGACTCTTTACATAGACAGAAAATTCTGTCTTCCCTGAGGCCTAACTAATATTGGACACAAAAACAACAACTCTCTGTTTCCCTTTGTATTATCCTGAAAAGAGGGTAAACATTTCATATCTGTGCTAGCATGACAAAGGTGGTTTTCATGCTCGGAACGAAATATGTTATTTCTTCTTTACCTTATCGAAAAAAAAAATATCACAAGTTTTCCTTTCGAAAATTACACAAAGCACTTTATTGAAAATATTTAAAGGAAACAGAGAAAAAGGATATTGGTAAAAAACCGAGTTCACATTCTTTTTGTAATATTTCATGCTTTAAATTTTTTCTTCTATTTTATGTGCTTTTCAAAAGAAAATAATAATAAAATATATTGAAAAAATATACACAGTATTAATTTGTTACTATTTCACCATTGTCGTATTCAAAATTCCCAGTTAGTTTAAAACCTCGACATTAATAAAGTTTTCTAGATTTATTGAGTATTGTGTTTTATTATGAATCTTCCAGTCTTTTGTCCCTCCAATACTTTTTTTGTTGATAATAATTCAAAATCAGAAATATTATATATTCTCCCTATTCTCTGTATTCAAATGTTAAACAAGAGACGCTATTTTTTTGTAAACAAAGTGCTTATTTAAAAAATAACCATTTGAAGGCTGTAAAAACGTAATATAGTTAAACAAAGTATATTTTTTAATCAATTGATAAATATAAGCAGTTTATCCTTGAATATTCAAATTAATACTAGCATAGATTGTATTTACATCGAGTTACTACTAAATAGTCCAGTTCAATAATCGACTATTGTCTTATTTTTTATACTGATGCCAGTAAAGACGAACATAACTCTTGTGGTAGCGTCATTTTCATTAAGGCTCTTAATTCCTCACATAAATTTATGATCAGGAATACAGAATCTGCTTTTATATCTGAAATAATTGTCATTAATGAGACATCAATGCGATTAAATATATGGTTCTTATTGGATAGTCGTAGTTCCATCCAAAACTTTTGTAAGTGAATTACAGTTGGTTATAAAACAGTTATTTCAATTCTGAACACTTTTAAACAGTTTTCCCAGCAGCACGAAATCTACTTTCAAGAGATCCCATCACATATTGGACTCTTTGGAAATGAAATTGCTGATTTTTTTGGTCAAGGAATGCACTTCTGATGTACCAAAATCAAATGACTCTTGACATTCTTTGTGATTTGCACCGAGATGAAAGCATCAAACCAGCAGCTATGGAAAACTCCTCCGACTCATTCCTGGTATAATACGCAGGCTTCAGGTAGTGCATCCATCATCAAGCGATAAACTCATCCATACCACCAATAGTAGGCTTGCGAGTAGACGCATTAAGTGCCTCTCCTTTGATAAGGAGCAAAATACCTTTCCCATGTGTACGAATTATTACTCAGAACAGGCTTTCCCGGACACTTGTTGAAATGCACGGATCTTGACAGGAATGACGTAAACATTAGTTCTCATCTTGGTTATGATTTTTGAAGATTATTGGCTAATGGGATCTAGCCTACTACTAGATCATGTGAAATAAGACAACAACAACAACTATCCTATTTACAGTCCAATCCAATATCAATAAATATGAAAATTAAATTAAAAATCTACTCATAATTTATAAATTTTTAAGGTACTGCTTGTTCCTACTCTCTCTTTATGATGTACATTGTTATGTATCATGATTCATAAAAATTGGGAATGATAACTTTTGTTGGATGATAAATTTCTCCTTATGTAATGTATGCTATTGTATAATGCGTCGTTCGCTTCTTTATCATTTTCATTACCATTTTTTCCGATTTTCAATTATATTCGCAGTTATAACAATCATAATTTTTTGCTGTAAATTTCCACCCAATCATTCAGCAATATCTTTTTCAGGCAGGGTTTCGTAAACAGGAAATCTTTGTGGCAGACTTAACATAGATTAGATAAGCATACATAGATAGACACACTTTCATTTTCATGTTTTGATTGATGCCAGAAACTTCCGCCAGGATCTCTGCTGAAGTTCTGGTTTAATTTCCTTTTAATTTTAAATTAAAATTTTATTTAAATAAAGAAATATAAAAATTTTTAATGAAAAAAATTGTAATTAAAAATTTAATAATTTTTCTCAGCAACTAGATTACAGCTAAAATTCGATTAAGCGTGATTCGGATAGTTAGAATCAGTTACTTGATGTTATTTTCAGTTAAGAGAAGGAATTTCAAGTTATTATCAATTAAGAGCAGTGATTCTACTGTATACTATGATTCTACTACAGATGCTACTATACTATGACTCTACTGATTCTACTGCATTTTTATAGTAGAAAATCATTATTGATTTTTTTGGTATTATTTTTAATGGATGTAAATTAAGAAATTTGAAAAAAATCATTAAGAATTTTATAACTATTTTATTATATAGGGTATTTTACCTACATTTCTTTTGCAAAAGTCAAAATTTCCAAAAGCAGCATGAAAAAGTTTTTATAATATTTTACGATATAAAATATTAATATTTATATACAATTTCCTATTAAAATAAAATTTTACAGAACCAGGTGTTAGAAAACTAATTTATTTACAGAAAAAATAAAAATAAGCACCACCCACAAAATTATAAAAGCTAAGAAATATAGCATCAACAATATTTTTATAACCTTTCCAAAAGGCTTAAGAAGAAAAGCCTTTTTCTTAAAAGAAAAAAAATCTGCTTCCATACTTAATATAGCAGAACAAAAACTATATAAATACGAGGTATTAACTCGGGCCTCAATAGGTTTTGAAGCCTCAGAATGATGGATCAGCCATAGCTCCAGAGTCAACTGACTGGGAAACCTTAACGGGTATAAAGCCCTGCTGTCACGAGCGAAGCGCACCCTGAAGAGTTAAGCTGACAACATATTTCAGAAGACACAACGCTCAGATAGCTCGAGTCCAACAACTGGACTGAAAGTTTCGCAAGAAACACTTTGGGCAAAAGGCATTTCTATTAGTTCTTACCAATCGATCATTTTGCAAGTCTCTCTTGAGGACAAATCTAGTGAATTTCAGGAAAAATAAATTGCTCAGGTTTCTGCAGAGATTCCAAAATGATGTTCATTTTAGTTATGGTATATATATATATATTTAATTTTATTTATGAATTTTTTTTTGTATATGTTGCTTTAGTGAATGATAAATAATAGAAATTCTGCTTGATTTACACATTCTGATAATGTCATGATTAGTACCATATACTGCCTTACCAGGCTAATTTAGATTTCTATCACTGCTGTTATTAACTGGCATTTCTAACATTGCTATTGGTGATTGATTGACTTTATTCTGAAGTTCTGTGCTAACTAATTTTTTTATCAACTACAAGATGAAGCAGCAATGAAGTTAATATTTTTACAACAATGATAGTAATATGTGTTCTACTGTGATCATATCAGAAGTACTACTGTATGAATGACAAAAGCTGTTAAATTAAGGAGTATTTGATAAAATTCTAGAAAACAGTAATAAAATCATGACTTCAATAGGTTTCATTCAGATATGAACTTTTTTTAGATATGGTTATATAGCAAAATAGGAACACCGTATTTTTTAAAGTTTTAAAAGTAAAAACTAAGTAATTGCTTAATTTTACGGAAAAAAAGTAATCATATTCTTTAAATGAAAAATTTAAAAAAGGTCCAAATCTAATGAAAAGAATCTTAGACATATTTAGTTAGGGCTTAGTGAAACATTTACATTTGACTGCATGTTTATTTATATTTATTCAAGTTTGTATATATTTGTTTTTAATAAGTTCAACTTCTCGAAAATTATGAACAGTTTAAAAGTTTTGTTTACTAATTAACTAATGATTTATTACATCTTATTTAAGGCTAACTTTTAATTTATATATTATAAGTAAAAAAATATAATTTGGCATTTAACTATGATTTTTTTTTATTTTAAAATTTTTTGACAGTTTACAAAAAATAATAAGTTTATTATGTAATATAAAGTCAGACAAAACTTTTAGCTGAGCGCACTTCATTTTTTTAATAAAATTATTCATTTTTATTTAAACATTTTAAATTTTCTTTTTAATTATAATTATATATTTAGTATGAAATAGTACACAATTCCTCTTTTTAACTGCAAAACAATTAAAAATGTACTATATCATGAAGTGGTTAAAAAAATATGGGACAATTATTTTCTTGTTCAATTTTATTTTCTTTAATAAAATTTGCCAACTGCAAACAGTAGCTGAATTAAAATAGTAGTAATATTAAAAGCAATGATTGAAATAAATCTATAAACTTTATCAACAATGGAAAGTATGAAACAATGGAAATAATGTAAAAATTTCTTAATCACACTGCTAATGTAGTATAGTTAAAATACTTAAATCAATTTGAACAGCACACATTTCCATTTTCAATTGCTATTATTTTAATTATTGAATACAATTTTTGCTACACTTACAAATGCAAGAGGGAAAAAAGAAACATTTCCTTGTATAAAGATGGAAATTTTGTAATGATCTCATTTGTTTCTGTACATAGACATGCTATTTCTATGCTAACTAATACAATTTAAGTCAACAATCCTTGCATATTTAAAAAAAAAGCTTGTAGTAGTTTAGTTAAAATGCAAAACGGCACATTTGACTTACAAATGAAAGTTAGTTGGGCATATTTAATGATTTGAAACAACACACATATAATCTTACATAGAAGTCTGTTTGCAAATAACATAACTATGACAAATTTAGGGAAAAAACATTTGCTTACATATACAATGCTTTCCTCCAAAGAGTACATTGAATAAATGAGCAGTCTAGTATGACTTCAAAAGGGCTTTATGTTGCTAATATGGTCCTTAATGGTACATTTGCCACATAATTGGTATACCTCCTTCTTTAACTGAGACATTAATATGAATGCTAGAATTTGTTCCTCATAGCGGAGAACAGTTAGGGCAGGAAAAAGGCAGTTTAGTTAATTTCAAAATAGTTCTCCTTTAATTCTGATTTTTTTTTATTACTCATTATTTTATCGTGACTAATCATTTGGCCAAAGTTAACTATTAAGTTACTTTTTCTCTTTTAAAAAAAAATAAAACTTAAAGTTTATTCTTTCATTACTAATTAATGTTTGCGACATAAGTCGATATCTTTTTACAATTTCCTTTTTTATGGGTATTGATAAACTCGTATTTCATAATACTTGCTCAATAAAGTGATGAAA
This sequence comes from Caerostris darwini, assembly GCA_021605075.1. Lineage (NCBI taxonomy): Eukaryota > Metazoa > Arthropoda > Arachnida > Araneae > Araneidae > Caerostris > Caerostris darwini. The sequence goes on along the minus strand of BPLQ01011070.1, from coordinate 41,225 downwards.
GATAAAACGAAGACACTGTGTTCCGGGAAGACATTCGGTTGCCTGTTCCCTGCATCTGGTATCGTATGGGACAAAATTCCAAAACCTCCCTATGATAAACGTAATTGAGTGTCCGTGTTTCAGAGCAGTTTAGAGCAATCATTTCAAGTTATTATCAATTTAGAGCAGTGATTTCAAATTATTCAAGTTGCTTCATGCTTTAATTAACTTGAATCCTCTTACACGCTATACGTGTAAATTACTATATGATCCCAGATGGGTTTAGCTATGGCTTAACCAAATCATATATAGGAGATGCGTGGGAAAAACCCTTGTAATTGTTTATTAATTTTGTGGTCACACAGTAACAGGGAACTTTTCATCATTTACACATTTTTTTTTTGTTTAGCACAAACGTGATCTTAATAACTCCATATATTCAAGCTCCCTACTTACTCACAAATAGTTAGCAAATAGTTAGATTTAGTTTCATAATTGCAAAATCCCACGTTAAAAATAAATTTCATTTATTTATCTTCCACGAATAATATTAATTTCAGTATAAGTTCTAACCTCTAACTTCCTATTTATAAGAGTATTACCAAGGAAATATCTCAACTTTTACTGCTGCTCTCATTCGCCGTAGGTAATAAATTTAACTAACTTTACAAATAATGTCCTCCCGGAAGAGCATTCTATAAAATGAAAAGTAAAATACTTTATTTTCTAAAATTCTATTGCAACCTTCTTCTACTACTGAACCACCCTTAAAGACAATGTATATGCCATAAGAAACTTTTGGAATATTGAATAGATGATAAATAATTTTAGCAAGAGAGGAAATCTGATAAAGTAAATTCATTTTTATTAAGTTGCCTATGATTTAAAATTGTATACTAATATTACATAGTTCAAATAATGGAAGTTTCTAAGTGAGTGATTTAGTGATTTAGTGATTTTGTGTGTGATTATGTGTGTGCTTATGTATGTTTGTTGCAAATGGCGAATATTTTTTTTTAAGGAAAACATTCCGTGTGTCAGAAGCAAAGTGTTTTTTCTGAAGATTTGCATTAATAAAGTGGGTGATTTCTATGCTTAATGATTTTTGTGTGCTAGCAACAAACACTGTGAGTTATATTGGGAAAATAATGCATGTTCATAATGAAATAAGACGAAATATTTTCCAATAGATATACAGTATCATGTTTCTTAATTTAATATTATAATATTGAAACTATTATTTCTGCCAAAATCATTATTTTATTCTAATTAAAAAAACTTATGTTTCCAAAGAGAATTTTTAACATTTTATACCATTATTGTTAAACGATATTTTTTATATAATTTAATTGCTGAAAAAATATAATATAAAAACAATAAAAAAATAATTAAATACATTGATAAATAATTGAAAAAACAGGATAATATTTTCTTTTTTAAAGTATATTGCCTTGTTCTTTTTTACAAAATAACGTGAAAAAATTAATAATCTTATTTTTGAATTTATCAAATTTTATGAATTAAAAATTCAAGAAAATACTTTCTAATAACAAGATGTATCGATCTATACCTTATTAATTTTAATAAATTTGTTGAGAAAATTTTCGAAATGGTTTAAGTATTTTTCAATAATATTCAGAACTGAGAGTTGATATAAAAAAATTTGTTTTTATATTTTTGTTAATTAGGTCTTGTCCGAATGCAGATTATAAGGAGCTTGAAATTCAACGTTTTTGGGTTTGATATCCGCCTTTGCTTAAGTAGGACTCAAAAATAATTGACGCATACTTTGCAAACATGCTTCACTATCATCATGCATAAGAGATGCCCGGTCATTCTTGTTTATCACATAAGTAGGACAATTTTTCTTAAGAAGACCGACGAAAAGACCCCCACCCCATCCTAGAAAGAAAGATCTGTTAACTTTGATTATTGATTTTGTAACTTTGATTGATAGCATTGATTTTGTAACATTTATTGACTTTGATTGATTATTTATCACGACACGAATCTGATGCCACAGGCTTCAGGTTCGAGTCCTGGCGGTAGCATGGATGTTTGTTAATGGTTCGGACTCCATGCTAAAATGTAGGTCCCAATCTAATTAGCCCAAAGTGTACACCAAATGACCGTAGAGCGACAAACCAAACCACACTAGAAAATTAATGAATCAAAAACTTTAGAGTAAATACAACTATATTGTATACTCCTACATTTGACCTATGCTTAATACTCATACTGCTTAAATATAACCTCTAAAGTGCACACAACTGAAGTAAAATCACAATTATTAACCATTACTTTATTATTTTAAAGCAACTTTATTTTATTGGGCCAAGACTACAGTCTTTACCTAGATTTCCTTTTATCAAAAGATTATGGAAAATTACACGTTCATTACATTATCTGATAAAGTAGTTAAAAATATGATATTAATTTCCTGTACTTAACTTTATTTTTATAAGTACTCTAAAGTATAAAATCCCGATATGATAATTTTCACCCTTTCAAAACTTTTATAACTAAAACAAAAAAATAAATAACCACTTTATATTAAATCACGTTCCTTTACATTGTCTCTGGCTATACATCGGAACTCCATTAACGTTCACCAGGGGGCGGAAACCTAATTAAGTTTTTGTTGCATCTCCGGAATAATTGACAAGCCGTCAATAGCACGCGACGGGCAAACCGATGCACGACCCCCTTTATCCGGTGCAGAAGAAGGGGCTTCCTGTATATGGAACAAAATAATATACTCGAGAGAGTATTAAAAAGCGGAATGGGAAATGCCCTTTTAAAAGTTTCCAGGAGATAAAATCAGATAAATTTTGGAGAGCCCAATCATATGAAAGAAAGATAAAATGTTATCTTGATGATATCTTTTAGAGTTAGAAAGATGGAATTAACTTTTGTTTCTGTTTATTCATTTTTTATGAATATTTCCTTATGAAGAAAACTAAATCTTTCAACTATTGTTGTTTATTTATCGAATAATTAAAATTGATATTTAAATTTAGGGAATAAAAAAATTAAGGTTATCAAATTTGTTAGAAATTATCTTTTGGTTCGAGAAATTATTAGATATATATCATCTATTGTTTCAAAATTTTAAACCAACAAATTACAGAAAGTTTGGAATATTTTTTTTTTCAAATTCAGTTTGGCGAACACTTAGACAGTTGTCTTTGATGCCTTAAGGCAAGCACTGCAACAACGTTATTCACTTAGCACTACCCTGGAGGTGCGTGTAGCTTAAATATAAGCTAAGGACGCTGAGTTACACTACCTCCGCAATTATCTACGATCCTATTAGACCGGAAGCAACGGTTTAAAGTGGATTCCCAGCCTCAACAAACATCCATGGCACCGCGAGTAAGCGAACCCAAAACGTATGGTACAAAACGCCAGATAAACTGTATTGTGTATTGCTACATTTGACCTATGCATAATATTCATATTGCTTAAATATTAACTCTAAATAACACATGACTTACAAAAATCACAATTATTAACAATTGCTTTATAAATTTCTTTATTTTTTTGGGCCAAAGCTACAATCTTTACCTAGATTTTCTTTAATTTAAAACTTAAGGGACGCAACGCATTTACTACGCTATCTGATAAAGTCTTAGTAATATGATATTAATTTCCTGTGCTTAAATTTATTTTTATAAGTACTCTAAAGTATAAAATCCCGATATGATAATTTTTACCCTTTCAAAACTTTTATAACTATAACAAAAAAAAATATATAATAAATAAACAACCGATTTATATTAAATCACGGTTCTTTACGCCACTGGCTATACATCGGAACTCCATTAACGTTCACCAGGGGGCGGGAACCTAATTAAGTTTTTGTTGCATCTGCAGAATAATTGACAAGCCGTCAATAGCACGCGACGGGGCAAACGCCATGCACAACCCCCCTTATCCGGTGCAGAAGACGTGGCTTCCTGTATAAGGAATAAAATAATAAACCCAGGAGAGTATTAAAAAGCGAAATGGGAAATATCCTTTTAAAAGTTTCCAGGAGATAAAATTGGATGAATTTGGGAGAACCCAATCACATGAAATAAAGATAAATTGTTATCTTGATGATCACTTTTAGAGCGAGAAAGATTTAAAAAAAAAAAAGAAAATTTTGGTTCAGTTTATTCATTTGTTATGAAAAATTCGTTATGTAAAAAAGTAAATTCTGTATCTATTGTTATTTATTTATCGAATAATTAAATTCGGTATTTAAATTTAGCGAATTAAAAAATAAGTTTATTAAAATTATTAGAGATAATTTTTTGATTCTAGAAATTATTAGATATATATCATCCATTGTTTCGAAATTTTAAACCCCCAAATTACAGAAAGTTTGCAATATGAATATATAATTTTCTTAAGATTTGTTTATTATTTTGTTAAATATCATATAATGGTCTCATAATAATATCCATTTTCAATCATAAAAGTTTAAACGTACATTATTTAAAAATATTTCATTATTATTAGTAGTAGTTTTCGGTATTTTATATAAAATACAATGCAAGCAATATATTAGCTTTTAAAACAAAATAAATATTTTGGTAAATAAAATGCATCAATGTGCACTGCAAATTTATTTAAAAAAAAAATTATAACATTCTGTTGGATTTTTTTCAAATCCAATTTATTCTCATTTGCACTAGATACATAAGCTAACCTATTTTACTACTATTTAATAATTGATATAAAGATTTAAAATCTATATCAAATTAATTTATCAATATTTCACTAAACATCAATTTTGCAGTCTCAACTTCAAATTTAAACATCTGTAACCGTACTCACTCCTACGCACAGGCAAGAGCGTCCCCGTGTTTTTTTCAGGAGAAATGACCTCGATCGGCCTCGAGATTCTCACCCGAGAGGAAATATTTTGAACGCAATATTTTAAACAACACATATTAATTTATCTATACTCACCCCTGGAGAATCAGTATATTTTGTACGTCCTGCGCCTACTTGACTAGCGGGGTTTCGGCTTAGAAGTGGAATCCTTAAACGAATCTATAATTATATGTCTTTAAATGTATTAAATATTGTATGTTTCTAATTGTGTGTGTGTGCGAATGTAAATAAAGCTGTGAATTTTCCAATCAGTGCCACAAGTATCTTAACTCAACCACACCCAATTATAATCTAGTTGCCCAATCTGCACACTACACATCTTGAATTTGTTGCATTATATATATATATATATATATATATATATATATATAGTGAGACCACCATATATATATATTTATTGTTATTCACCTCTAATATGACATTACTTAGGCTGAAGACAGATGTAACTACTTTCCTACTAAGACAAGATCAATGTTACCCTTCAGAGAAACTGCCCCACATTTGTATATCGTATTAGAGAAACCCAGTAAAATTTCATCCAGCCGATCCGATTTTCAATGCGATGCATGCCATATTCACCGCCAAGTATATTATAGTCTCTACGATACAACGAGTCATTTTCTTCGCACTTGTTGTTCAATACGGTTACTCATGGCTTTTCTTGAAATTGAATCTTGTCGAAATTGAATCATTAGCTAATGATCTTTTAACATTAGCTATAATACTACTAATACACCACATCACTGCGCCTGGAGCTGAGTTGCCCCTTTACAGTTTGGGAAGGATGTGGGTGAGAGAAGTGTGATTGCACTCTGTAACGCTCTACTGTCTTATGAGACCGGGACCTACTCCGTAAAGTGGATTCCGAACTACTACGGACATCCATGGCACCACCGGAATTCGAACCCGAAACTTGTGGTACCGAACACCAGAGCACTAGCCACTCGGCCATCAGGCCTACAACATTAGCTATAAAAAAACTACTGGCATACATGTGGAAAAACCCAGCTTTCAATACAATTATCAATGCGATGCATGTCATATTCGCCGCTGAGTATATTGTAGTCACTTAAATACAATGAGCCACCTTTTGCACTTGTTATTCAATATGGTTGAGCACATCATATGTATAAATAGAAACATTAGCTAGTGTTCGTTTAACATTAGCTATAAAAAAACCACTGCCATGCATGTGGAGAAACACAGAAAAATTTCATTCAACGAATCCAATTATCAATGCGAAGCTTGTCATATTCACCACCATGTGAATATGACATGCTGTACACTTGTTATTCAATACGGTTGCTCAAGGCATATGTAGAAATCAAAACATTAGCTTGTGTTCTTTTAACATTATCTATAAAAAACTACTGGCATACATGTGGAGCAGCTAAATTAAACCTGCTGCTATAAAAGAAGGATTTAAAATTTTTCGCACAAAGAAAATTACCAAGGTTGAATCCACAGCTTCCTCATTTTTCACGAGATGTGGAAAGTCGCGTTCGCGGTGCGCTCACCAAACTGCTCAAGTCATATCTTTCCCAGCTTCTGAGAGACAGGTGATTCTTCAGAATCCCACCAGCTCCAGAACCCTCCATACATCTTTCCAAATAAGTGGCCGAATCCATTACTGCATCAAGATATCCGCTACCCTCAGGGAACTCGCTTCATAACCTCAGGTAAAAGAGATTACGCTGTGTGATGTATGCATTCTGCACTTTTCTTTTTTGAACGTCGGGAAGTTTTGGCTTCTTGTTCTCAAGGGAACACTATGTCACAAGACGAAGTGCTGAAAATTTTATTTGGGCATTTTGGGGAAGCTTTACGGACACTTTGCGTCATACAGTAAGGATTGTAGTTTCAAAATAATCTTCATGTTTTTTTTTGTTTTTTTGTTTGTTTTTTTTCAATTTTGCAGATTTCTATTGTGTAGAAAAGTTTAGTACAACAATGTTTATAAAATATTTGTTTACCAAAGATTTTTTTTTGTTTCTTTTCTCTTATATAAGATGTTTGTATTAAAAAGGAAATTATTTATATTTGTTTATTCAGCAGTTGTTTTTTATGTTTCGTTGTGTTTTTAGAATTAATATATTTCTCTTAATATATCTCTGATTTTCTAGTATATTTATTTTTATTATTTAGAATTAAAGCACTGCAGATATTAGTATAATTATCTATTCATTTGTTTATCAATTAACTAAAAATATTTAATTTTTTAAAACTCTTAATATATTCGCACAATCATGTTTTAAATAGTACAAAACCAGATATTTTTTTCAAAAATGAGATTTCAATTAATAACCAAAAAAAGAAAAAATATTTGGGCATAGTTAAAAATTATGAAATCTTTGATATTTTCAATTTTACTTCGGTTAGACCAGAAATATTCTAAAATTATAATGATATGATGTAGGAATTCATTTGTGATTATTGTTATGAAAATACAGCTAAATGAAATTAAATAATCATTAATTTCGTTATTGAGGCTGAAAACAGATGTAACTAACCTCTTTCCTACAAGGGAAAGATCAATATCTTCCTTCAGAGAAATTGGTCTACATTTGCATATAGCATTGAAGAAACCCATGGAAATTTCATCCAACCAATCCAATGTCATATTCTCAGACCGAGTATATTATACTCCCTTTGATACAATGAGCCACCCTTCGCACTTGTTACTCAATACGGTTACGCATGTCATACGTAAGAATGTAAACATTAGCTAATGTTGTGTTAAAATTAGCATTGAAAAAGTACTGGCATGCTTGTGGAGAAACCCAGGAAAATTTCATCCAACCAATCCAATTATCAATGCGATGCATATCTTATTCACCGACCGAATATATTATAGTCCCTTCGATACATTGAGTCCCCCTTCGCATTTATTATTCATTACGTTTGTGCATAGCATATGGGGAACTCGAAACACTCTTTTAATGTTGGCTATAAAAAAAAACTACTGCCATATAGGTGGAGAAACACAGGAAATGGCATAAGTATAAGTCGAAAAATTAGCTAGTGCTATTTTAAAATTAGCTATAAAAAGCTACAGCCGGTAAATGTGGAGCAGCTTAAGTAATCCTGCTGTTACAAAAGTAGGACTTAAAAATTTTCAAACAAAGAAAATTACCTAAATTTAACCCACAACTTCCTCATATTTCACGAGATGTGGTAAGTCGCGTTCACTCACCAAAACTACTTAAAAGTCATATCTTTCCCAGCTTCTGAGAGACAGGTAATTCTTCAGAGCACGAACTCCGGAACCCTCCATACATCTTTCCAAATAAATGGCCGAATCCATTACTACATCAAGATATCCGCTACCCTCAGGGAACTCGCTTTATAACCTCAGGTAAAAGAGATTACGCTGTGGGATGTATGCATTCTCCTCCATTCTGCACCTTCCTTTTTTGAACGTCGCCAAGTTTTGGTTTCTTGTTCTCGGGGGAGCACTATGTCACAAGACAAAGTGCTGAAAATTTCATTTAGGTATTCTGGGAAAGCTTTACGGACACTTTGCTTCATACAATAAGGATTGTAGTTACAAAATAAGCTTCATGTTTTTTCAATTTTGCAGATTTCTATTGTGCAGAAAAGTTTAGTATAACAAAGTGTATAAAATATTTGCTTACGAAAGATTTGTATTTCTTCTTCACTTTGACTTAAAATATATGGATTGTAAAGGAAATGATTTATATTTATTTATTCAACAATGGTTGTTATGTTTTATTGAGTTTTTAGAATTCCCTTATTTCTCTTAATAATTCTGGGATTTTGTAGTATTTTTTATTATTATTTATTAAAAATATACCGATATTAATATAATTATCTTTACATTAACGACAATTTTTTTTTCCAAACTTTAAAAAAAAATTAATCTTTTTAAGATGTAAACTTGATAGGCATTTTTAAGAAAAATATTTTAAATTTAATTATAAAACACAATTGATATTTTAACTTTTATTATAAAATACAATTGATTTCCTTTTAACATGAAAAGCAATAATATTTATAACTTATCTGTTATTTATAAAAATACTAAAATCTAGCGAATACAGAAAAAATAATTTACTTGAGAATTATTAAAATGATTCAAGAAATTCTTATGCATTTAACATAAATATTTTTGTATAAAAAGTTTCACATACGTTATTACTTTCATTGTTTTACTAGGATCCAACTATAATTTTATTAATGATTTACTCAAAAATTATTAAAATGAATCTAACAAACTCCTATACACTTATTATAAATATTTTTGCATAAAAAGATTCATATATGTTGTTACTTTCATTGTTTTACTAGGATCAAATTATAATAATTTTATTAATGAGTATATTATAAAATTGTATATTTTCTTGCATAAAAATTTGAAATGCAAAGGTGTTTGACAGTTGCCATATTTCCTAGTTACAATGCACGTATTATATATAATCCTGAAAACCCCTCTCATCACTTCGATTGTCGATAATAGACTCTCTATCGCAATCTGCACTGAGTCTACTTGCTATTAAAGCACTGAGCGCAACGAATGAAACTAACATGAATCCTATCATCATCCTCTTGAACGTAGGCAAATTGTCACTACTACTTGGTCACGAGGGATATAAATGAGCAAGCTTGAATTGGATAGTTGTCACTACTATTTAGTCACAATTGCTACAAATCAGCAACCTGGAATTAGTTCATACATAAAATGGATATGTTATTTTTCATCCTAAACAATTCTTATTCAATTGGCATTGAGAAGTAAGTTCTTAACTCAAGCAAATATGAATTTTCATTAGCTAGTTACAAAATTAAATTACATTTCCTTAACACACATTAAAGATTAATTAAAAATTTTAACTTCCCTATATAATTCTATTGTTTATTAATTATAAATATAAAAGTAATATGAATTTGTAATTTTTGAATAATTTTTAAATAAATGACTATACTTAAATAAAGGTCTAGTACTTATGTTTATTTGTTATTTAATGATATAAATGTCAACCTTTAAATAAATGATATTAATGTCTAAATGTTATAAATGTCATTCTTAAAATAAATGATATAAATGTTTATTTATCCATTTCAATTTTTTACGTGTAAACATTTTCATTTCTCTGCAGTGAAACGAACAATGGAAAACTATGGTTATAACTATTTTCAAATTATCACAAATCTTTAAATCTATTGAAATTCCAGTGATAATGTAGTATTCCAGATTTTTTTTTAAGCCATGAGGCAAGCATTTATCAAATGTTTGTCAAATCCTGGTTGATGATCCTGTACTGCAGGATCACCAATCACGATTTATTACCAAAGCACTATGTCAAACATTAAATAATCACAATAACTTCTTGAAATAGAAATTAATTGGATTACAGACATACGGGATTTTTAAAATATTCATCCAATTTTTGCCAGAAGACAATGAAGGAAATTTCAATGATCCTTTTCCCTAAATGATAAAAGCATTTATGAATCGCATTTATAAAAATAAGAAGAGTGAATATTTATGCTCTTTAACTATAAAATATTAAATAAAAAGCACAGGTTTCTTAAAGCACAATTATTGAAAATAATTTAGCTTACAAAATAAAATCCGTTAAGAACATTGAATTATTTGAATAAAAATTAAGATATTTTTTTGAATAAAGATTAAAAATATTTAAATTTTCATTATTAATATTCGAAAAGATTTAAATCTTTTAAATATTATAAGTCTCAGAGATCGTTTCATGCAATAGAAAATTTCTTTAATCGAGTAGAAAATTAAAAAGCCAGCCATTAAATGTGAGGCAAAAATAAGTTTTCCAACATTAGTGGAAATAAGTAAAAGAACAAAAAATAAAGTTACAAAGATCACTTTTGAGATTTATTCATTTATATTTAACGATAAATACACATTGGAAGTATAATCTTTTTCTAAAGAATCTTTTTAATTTTTTTTATCGATGGATTTCTTATTTAACTAATTTAATTCACTTTTAAAAAATGTTTGTTTTTTTTTAAATAGATTTTATGGAATTTCATTTCAGGTTTTGATGATGAAATGCGAGAATGTTTAAAATACTAATAAAAATTTTTAAAAAAAGTAAATTGAAAAAGTTTTTTTTTTATTTATCTGTATTGAAAAAGATAAACGACTTAAGTTTTCAAAGAAATCAGGATAAAATTTGTTTACTGCTCGAATAATAATTTAAGCATCATTAGCGTGTTGTATTTTTTAAATTTTATTTTGTCGATACTTTGAAATGAAAGTACATAATACAGATAAGCAGAAGTCTTGAAAAATTCCAAAAATAAAACTTGTAATCTAGGACAAAATCAATTACATTAAGAGCAATTTCCTGTGCTTTAGATTTTATTCAAATTAAAAAAATCGTCCCTCACATTTTTTGTGGGATAATTAAGGTATTAGCCTGCTATGCATTTAGCAATTTAACTTCTTTTTGTCTTCAAGAATGAGAAAAAATAATTTAGTTTGAATGCAGTTCTTTTTTTTTTAATTTATAAAAAATAAAATAATAATAATAATAATATCAGTTGAATTTTACGAATTTATTTCTTAAACACAAACAAATAAAAAATGTATACCAAAATTTAGTAATAAAAAATATGTTCAATATTTTTATACAAAAATTTTAAACCTATACTGCATGGCGATATTCATGGAGCAACGAAAAAATGCCGTCCTAAATGTTTTAAACATTTTTTTTATTTCCAATGGCAAGTTTACATTACAACAGATATCATAAAAAACAATTGAAAAGAACAAAATAGAAACAAATGGCATCAGTTAATCCATCCACTTAAGTCGGGCATAAGGAAGGAAGCATCCATAAGGAAACAGGAGGCAGAGCAGAACAGGAAGCAAGATGAGGCATATCCATTTCTTCTTGGTTTCACACAGGAGACAGAGAGGGTCAATGGTCAGTTTAATTCTATGAAGGTGCTTGTGGAGACAATCGAGACCACAGAAAAACCGTAGCTATGGACTGAAGGACTGAAGGCCGTGTTTTCAGACATTTCTGTCATGTCAGTCTTTGCCCGGAGTGCACCACAAGGAGGTAGATCTATGTTGCACTCCATGTTTTAAATAAAATCATTTTAGTTGCACTGCAATCTTTCTGGTCTCCAAATTCTAGATCCCCTGTAGTTTTCTCTTCAATTGAAAAATCCCAGAACATGTTACAAAAAAAAAAAAAGAACATTTAACATGTGACATTTCAAGGGAAGAAGTTAAACCAAATACATCAAATCTCCTTAGTCAACATGAAATCTTTACTAAAACGATTTAGTCTGTTCAAGTATGAATTCTCAAATGAGATAATATATTACAATCATATAAATATTGCATTGCAGAGCTATGTTATGCCTAAATTTTGCAGGATTTTCATTCAAAAATAAAACCTATCCTTTTAATATAATTAATAGCAAACAGCCGATCCAGTATGCCATGGATTTCTGAAAAATAAGTAAAAAATATGAACAACGCAACGCAAAATAAAACACAGATGATGCACTAATATCTGTGCAAGTGATAGGTAACCCTTTTAAGTGATGAAATCACTGTGAGAAATCTGTGATTTCACCATTTAATGCCTGAAGCAATATTGTTGAAAAGTTACAAGACAGTTTGTAATATTCTTGAATCTATTATTCAATTACATTCTATACTAATATGAAAAGTGATCAAACAGTGACCTTTCTAATAACTCCAGTGGTTTTAAAATACTGATATGGGTAATTTATCCTGATGTGGAATTTGTTATGTAATATTATCTTTAATGGTGATTCCAAATTCAAATACTTCTATTATAATTTAAATCTTAATGAATTTAACGAAAATAGAATTATATTTAAATAGATTCTAATGAATATATTTTAACTGATGAGTGTATTTAATCGTTTAATTCATCATGCTAGCGAAAAATAAAACCCCAGCACCAAGAAAGCAGTGTGTTAGATATACGAAATTTGGGAAGTGTGTTTGCACACCCAAAATATGTTGTTTATTCAGATTTCTCGTTAGAGTGAAAGTGAAACAGCTAGTAGTAAAAAATAGATCTTCTTCAAATAGGCAATGTAAACATCGCGAGTGTTGCTTATCTGCCGGATTTGGGGTTGTGAGCTAGATTAATCAATAATTTTTTTAAGGACACGAAGGATTCAGCAGCTTACTAAGTTGGAACGAAATCGTTAAATCGGACTTCGAGAAGGCGAATTATCTTTCCGTTTTATTGCAAAAAGACTTTGTAAGTATTTATCCGCAGCAGTGGTCAAAGTAAACCACTGTTTCAAATAGAGTGACAGTGGTCGGGGCCGAACACAGACTACTACTAAGGAGGACTACCACCGTATGCGCAGCATGATAGTAGTGCATCGTACTTCAAACTTCAGTGGACACAAGGCTTAACAACGAAGAATAACAAATTGATTACTTGCGGAACAAATACGAGCCAGATGCCCTGTAACGTGCATGCCTCATCTGCGACTTCAGTAGCGTCAAGGTAGAACTTCTTGGCTTGTGGAGTGAAAATCTGTTGCATTTTTTGATGAGAGCCATAGCTATCTTGGCACCAGTGATGGTCTTGCGTTAATTAGAAGGATAAAAGCTGAGCAATTTAAACCAATCTGTCTGCATCAAAAGCACAGAGGATCTACACCAGGGATTCTGATAATCTGGAGAGCAATTTCCAATTACAGCAGACGTACTCTCGCTTTATGCCATGCACAATATCAAATATTTGCCTCAGACTGATAATTCACTAGTTGTGTTGTCATTTTTGATCACCAATCCATATATCACGTCACCATACCATTGTTCTTTCCAACTCTACTCTACAGAGTGTCGATTTGTTGTGTTGTTCTACTATAACTTCCTTTCATCGAGCACGTGTGATATATTATTGGGTGGCGTCTTCCACAACAAGAACGAACCGCTGCTAATGTTATTGACCAAATGAAACAACCATTAAACTCCATCCCACAAAATAACATAAGGCACCTGTACGACATAATTCATGCGCCTTTGCAATGCCTGCATTCAAAATCATGGAGACTATAGAGGCTATTAATGTACCACTATTTCATATCTGTAATGGTTGTTGACGGGCATAGTTTAACCTGTAATGTTGAAATTTGCCGCAAATAAATATGTTACTTAGACAAATGTTTTGACTAAATTTAATTTCTTTCAACTAATATCTTCTTGGTAGGATTTCCCTTTTCTTCACTTTCCATTTTAAACCACTTATTTTTTAACAACAATGTATCACCTCTGATTTGTGAATCCCTGGTTAACAACAATAATTAAAAAAAAACAGTTATTTGTTTATAAAATATTATTATGTTCATGATTACATGAAACGTATATTCTGTTAAGTAAAATTTATCCACATTAATTAAGTAATAATCAGTATTGGTATTAGATTAGTTAGAAATTATAAACTATTGGCAGTTCAAAATTCGAATATAAATATATTTATGGTATGGTCTAAATGTAACATGTGTAGTCACTGTTTATGTAATTTTGGTAGCTATGCACTTTCTTTTAAGTGGGTATTGCTATATTTTATTCATCATCTTTTACGTACTTCATCTGTAAATTATGACACGTTATTTCAGAATCTTAGAAATCAATTAATGGTATTTCTTATATAAATAAATTTAATTTAAATGCAAAGGATAGGAAGAAATTTTCTGATATATTCAAATAATTTTATAAAACCCATTTGATGTCATATGGGAGTGTTTTATACACTAAAGTGCCTATGTTAGTCAATATTGATTTTGGTTTTCAAGCTCTTAGCTTAATGTTTTACCAATAAATGATACTTTAAAGATAAATATAAAACGAGCGTGATTTATTGTTTGTCCAATTTTTTCGTCAGACTAGGCTCTTTTACTTCTTCTTGTGAAAGCATGTCAAGAGCAAGATGCCAAAAGAATTTGCGAATAACATTGCAAACTGAAGAAAGGATTACCAAATATGGCTTTTTTCCAAGGTAGTTTCGGAAACCATATTAGCAAATGTATTAATTAAAATTGCTTATCAGATAGAAATAGTAACCTACGCTGTAATAAGTTTTGAGATTATTAAAAATAGTGCATAACAATGTAATAAGTTTTAAGAGTATTAAAAGAATAAGACCCAACGCAATAAATTTTGTAAAAAAATTCAACTTAACCTAAATATACGTAGTAACAAAAAATTTACAAAGATTGCATATTATACATATTTTTTTAGGTACAGCAGAATCTATGCATTGAATTTTAAGGTTTTCTGCCCAAAACCAAATTTAATCATCATTGCGTTATATACACATCAGTTTTTTAATTTTATAATATTTTATTTGCTTTATGAACTTAACTCATTTTTCTGTGCATTTAAAAGTGAAATTTCATAAATAATAGCTTTGAAAAAGAAAACTGAGAGGTTTCGTGATATAAGAGAATAGTGGTTATATTATTGTGTAGATATAAAATTATTCATAATGTATACATATTTCTCATAGATTTTAATAATCTTTAATTCTTGAAGAAAAACAAATAAAAGAATTAAAACAATTTTCAACTAAAACATATAAGCTCATTTTATTTAAAAAATAGCCCCTACGAAATGAATGAAAGCAAACAACAAACAATGATCCTAAATTATTTCAATCGCTTGCAAAATTCTTGCTACTGAAAATAAACAAAAATTAGATGAAATAAATTTTTTAAATATAATTCTCTTTCTAAATATTTTTTATGAAGAACCGATCATTCAATTTCATTACTGACATATGGCATATTTAATGATATAATGACATGTGAAACAAACTCAATTTCACTCTTCAAGGCTTCAAATCTCAACTTCAACTCTTCAAGAAAATATGATGAATATCTATTTTAAATGAAAAAAATATGATAAAAAATTTTATATGAAATAAGTGATTTTTGACGGCATAAGATTTATGACCAATTATATCTTGGTTCTGACTGTGAAGTTTTATTCCCAAAAAATTATTAATAGAGAGTTTTTGCATACCGTATTTTGGACGTCCATTAGCTTTTTCTCCCTATCGCGCATGCTCATAGGAAATTGCGCATGCATATCTGTAATAAAATTTCGTATGAACATGCCGGCTAGGGAGAAAAAGCTAACGGACGTCCAAATTATGGTATGCAAAAACTCTCTAATATTTACCTGATTCAACCTTATCCAGGTTTGGCAAGGAATAACACTGTATACCTTTTGCCACCACAATTTTAAACAATCTTCCCCAATACTATATTCTAAAGTTGCATATTCTTCTACGAGTTCAAAGGGACTCGTGAGTCCAAAAGACCTTTGAGCCAAAAAGATCATTTAGGCCAAAGAACCCTTTAAGGACATTCTAGTCTACAAATTGATCTTGCTTATGTCCGGCATAGATATAATTATTTTAATTCTGCCTCACTAGTCCAGTTTTGAACTTTCTTCCACTAAGTAGGAAATATCAGGATGTATTTGTCATGTAATTGAATTAATCGATTATATAAGATTTCGTATCTTGTATATTACAAAAAGAATTCAAATTGTAATTTATATATTTTTTTATTTCATCAAAAGAGGAAATCAGATATCCATTTTTCCATTCTAAAAATAATCGTCAATCCAAATCGCATGTAATACAATTTAATTTATAAAAAAATCAATTAAATTTCACTTTTTATATTGCGATCGCAATTGCAGAAATTTAATTATAAATTATACCAATGCTAATTACAGAAAATTATTTGATTAATTACGTTAATAACAAATTACTTTAAAGCCAATTCCTTCTTTTTTACATTAATATAAACTATTTTATACAATAATTTAATGATGTTATTTTAAGGTAACATGTTTTTGACATTAATTTTAATTAAATTTGTTTCCAAACTTCAGATTGTCACTTTAATTCAACTTTGTTTCAAAGTGATATATGTTTTGAATTTTTGCATAAAAAATATATAATTTATGATAAAATATAATTAATAAATCCTGTATGCCGCCAAGAAATTTTTGACTTTTAGTACTTGCTTTTACACTGGGATATTCCACCCTATGTAGCAAAATTAAGTTTATTTCTCCAAAATGCAAAGTGTTTCTCCTGAAAGTGATACATCAAGTAAAATATTGTTTGCAGAAGTATAAAAATATGTACAAAATTTAAATGGCAAAATAGAATTCCGCCCAAATATTTATATAAGATGTGCCTTAAAAAATAAAAAAAAACACTAGAAACCAATGTAAAATAGATTCAGCTAGTTAAACGAATACCACAAAAAAATAAAAAAATTCTGAAAAGAAAACAATAAAATGAAAACCAAAACAATTTATAAATATGTATAGCAGAAAAATTCTTGTTCAAAGCATTTCAGTGATGTCCAACATGTTTATCCTTTTAAAATTTTTATTTCTTCTCAAAATCTGGAACATTTGTTATTCTAATCAGCGCTGTTAACTTTTTAAATTGAAAACTTCTTGAAGTCACTGTTTGTAAAAGCTATTGAAATCCGATTAAGTGTCAAAAGTTTTTTGTTTTTTTTTTCCAGATGAAAAATTAGTCTCATCTTTTTTCTATCATTAAGTTTTAAAAAAAAAAAAATTTTCATATATTATTTTCTTCTGATGTTTTGAAAACTAATTAATGTTAATAAAAATTAGGGTCAGAAAATAAATTCACATGAACATTGTTTATGTTCATGTGAATTTATTAATGGAATGTTATTATGGTATTACTCAAACCATTAATAGTATGTAAACCATTATTTAAACAATTAATAGTATGTAAACCATTATTTAAACTATTAATAGTATATAAACCTTTATTTAAACCATAAATAGTATATAAACCTTTATTTAAACCATTAATAGTATATAAACCATTAATAAGTGCATTGTCAGAAAATAAATTCACATGAACATAAACATGGTATTACGTACACCATTAATGGTATATACTGTTCGCCTTATATATCTGGTGTTTAAAAAATTAATTCATGTTAGTGAAAATTAATGTCATAAAATAAATTAACATGGAATGAAGATTTGTGTAAAAAAATAAATTCACATGAGGGTATGACTTAACTATGATAACTTAAGGTATAATTTAACTTAATTATGTTAACTTAACTTAAGTATTATGGTGTTACTTAAACCATTAATAGTGTATATTAATCGCCTTATATATGTGGTGTGTTGACAATTAATTAATGTTCATGAAAATTGTCACAAAATAAGTTCACATGAGCATAAGCATGGTATTACTGAAACCATTAATGGTGTATATTGTTCCGTATATATCTGGTGTATAGAAAATTAATTATTATTAATGAAAATTGTCAGAAAATATATTTACATAAACATAAACATGGTAATACTTAAACCATTAAAGTTGAATATTGTTCACCTTATATTTCTGAGTATATATTTCTTCTTAAGATTGTCAGAATTATTAATTCGGTTAATAAAAATATTTTTTTAAATTTATTATTGTAAGTAAAGAAGAAGTTCTATTAAACCCATGGGAGACAAATAAATAAAACTGAGATTTATTAATAATGGCTGAAGACCTTTGTTTTAGACATATGAAATGATGAAAAACGACATAAAACTTAGCAAAAGTCTCGAAGATCTCGTGTTTTTTGTTTATTTTAATTAAATTTATGAAAAGGACATTGTCTGTTGTTGTTTTAAAGCAGCTGACACTACGGAGACAGTTAATTTTTGTGCCACAACTAAGGACTGCACCGATGTCTCTCATTTAGTACTACCCAGGGTTAACGTGTAATGTGAAGATATGCTACAGACACGAGTAACATTACCTCCACAACGCTCTACGATCTTATAAGGCCGGGAACTACGGTTTCAAGTGGATTCCAAACCTCTAAAAACATCATCCATGGCACCGACGAGATTTTAACCCCTAAACCAGCAGTACCGAGCCATTCGGCGCCAAACCGCTAAGATATAGAAAAGCTACGCGATTAATTAAAAAAAAAAATTGCAAAGAATTTAATAATAAAACATTTATGTAATTTTACAGTTGCACAAATACTTCTTAATTCTATGATTCTAATAGTTTTTTAAAGTTTTTTTTAAATGTTTCAAATATTGAATGAAAAATCAAATGAATTTAAACCAAAAAACTTCTAATAAATTTTTAGATATTTATGAAAAGTTTCCTATAGTATTAGATAGGTTTGGCCATT
Source organism: Caerostris darwini (assembly GCA_021605075.1). Classification (NCBI taxonomy): domain Eukaryota; kingdom Metazoa; phylum Arthropoda; class Arachnida; order Araneae; family Araneidae; genus Caerostris; species Caerostris darwini. The sequence goes on along the minus strand of BPLQ01011070.1, from coordinate 22,145 downwards.
TTGATTTCTATCTACAATATCTACACAAATTATGTGATTTATTACTTCAAATCTTTATTAAAGAATTAAATAAATGCGGTTTTACAAAGCATTTTTTTACAAATAACATAAAATAATATACTATGTAAACATACTATTTTCCCCGGACTTTCGTTAAATTTCAAAAATGTTAATAAATATTGAATTTTTTATTGATAGGAATAAAATTACGCCTGACGAATTCTCAAATAGTACATATCAAATTTTCAAAATACATTCATCTTTGTCTTCTTCACACAGAAGAAAAATCTATAAAACATAAAGTGCTTTTTCAAATCTCGAGACATGTAATTCAAGTAAAATATGCACCTGAAAGATTTATTGTTCGAAATATTTTCTGAAACTATTCGGAGGAATTTTTACTGAAAGGATTCTGAATAATAATGTTGTTCAAAAAATAATTTTTTTGACTATTCATGCACAAAATTTTTCACATTCAACAAAATACATTGATTTAAAGACTTTTCACTATATATATTTCCACAGCTGAATGTTAATGGTCTGAAAAAGTGTGCAAAAAAGGAACAAAAAGCTAAAGTCCTTAAGATTTCAATTTATCTTATGTAAACATTCTATTTTCATTTGACTTTTATAAATTACGAAAAAGTGTGGATTATATATTTTCCATTATCATAAATCTATAAATCTATTGAAAATATGGCAATGGTATACTTCCTCGTGGACCTGAATGTCCGAGTGCTCTGGCGCTCGGTGACATATGCTGCGCACGGAACAAAGTTATATTTCTACTTACAAGGTGCTCCATGACATCGGAAACTGTCCCCTTTTCCCTTCAACCATGAGTCCATAATGGTTCGCAGGCGTGATCTAGATATCTACCAAACGTGATAAGAAACAACATACTTCCTTGATATTGTCTAGTATTCCATAGTGCTTATTATATAATGAACTAAATGCTTCCCATTTATATTATTATTAATAATAATAATTTTTGTAATATGACATCGGTCAAAGGCCACAGCGATGTAATACAGCAGTATTTATTCTTGTTATTACTGGAACGTCTACCAAGCTCAATGGCATTAGAATAATAACAATAACAAAATTATTTATAAAATAGTCATAATTTTAAATTGACTGAGACACATTTACAGTATTCAATTAATATTCTAGTTAGCCCATCTATCGGATTGAAATCCTCTAGACAACTTAACTTCCATATATTTTAGTCAACGGCACTTATGATAACATCTTTAAAAATGCATAAAAAATAGTCATGGAATTACGAAGAGATTCATTCAGGATATCATCATTTCGAGAATTTTATTTACTTAAATACAGAATTTTGCTCACATCTTGCGAAGTTTTATTTCCTTATATGCCATGATATTTTCGATGAGATCAAATTATGACAACTTAATTTCCAAACATGAAAATATTGCATAAGTTTGATCCATGGTCAAATGATGTTGTTGATGTTATTTTCTCTCTTTATTTGCATGCGATTCCAACTCATTGCTTGATGCTAACGCACACGCTAGTAAATGAAAAGGGAAGTGTTACACAGATCTACCTCCTCGTTGTGCACTCCAGACAACATCTAATATGTCAAAATGATCTACAAACACGGCCTTCAGTCTGGTTCTCACTGTGAGTTTCTTAGAGTTCTGCAGTGGAACACAGATGGATTGTCCAAAAACAAGAGCAAGGATTTACTAAATACTGCTAAAAATTTCGATTTTGATGTATTTACTATTATAATGGCAAATATGTTTCCCAATAATATTAAATATTATCCTTTTTAGGGATTTACTACTTATTTTATTCCCTAGGCCAGAATAGCAGCATTTTAATTGGTGTGAAGTCACATATAACTGCAGAATTTAAATTTGTAAGAGAGATGGGCTCTGATGATGACAAAAGCGATGTTGACCTTATGAATATATTTAAATTTGATGAGCACTTTAAAATCTATTCAATTTACTTCCTTCCGTGGAGTACCCCGGATTTTTCATTTATTGATATTTCAAGAAGTTTCCATTTATATCGGGGAATTTAATGTCCATTCACTCAGATGAGGATATAGTGACATAATTAAATGCCATGGGTAAGAATGAAAAGGCAAGATCGTTTCTCAGTGATTGTCACTTCTTTCTAAAATGAGTAGAATCAATGACAATTTCGCTCATTAACATTTGAACTGGCTTTTGGGAGTTTCCTGAGTTTTTCCATAAATGACATACACATACCTTCAATTTTTTAATTTAAAGAAGGAATTTTTACAGTAAGGTACGACATTTTTTAAATTTATAGAAATTATCTCTGAGATTCTAAAGCATCATGAATACCTTGAAAGCCTTATTACCACTGCCTACTAAATTGCGGCAAAATGTCGTTGCACCATAGTGCCAATAATTACTTTATGAACCAAATGCTGATTAAGTAAGTGCTCTCACATACGCAAAAAAAATCACATCTTGGAAAAATATTTTAATAACATTAAACATTTATCCCACACATTTGCCATTTACATGCAGTTGTTCTCAAAAAAATAATAATAATTTCGCCATAGGAATTCATGTCCATGCGTGGGCTGAGAATAAATGTCCAATAAAACTTTCAAGGTTTAAAATTTACACTGCTCATAAAGTGTGAAAATTTAGAGGGTAACACGCATATCTAAGTATCATATCGTCATTATGGGATTAAAATATTTGGTCAAACTTTTAATTGATTTTTCACACTTACGACTACTGAAAACTGAAATGAACAGGTTAAAATTCTTATTTTAACCGCAATGGATCTTAACAAACGCACACCAATAAAAGTTTGAGTAAGTTAAATTCGTGTAACATTAAGCATGATATCTTGAATACGATAAGTTAAAAAAAGACTTACATTAATGATAATAATATTCCACATAGTAACATCTGTTTTTCATTTCATGTCTTTATTTCATATTGACAAAAAAATTTATAATAATTATTAAGAAATTTTATTTATAGATGTAATCCAATTTCAATAAGAGAATTAATCTCAAGTGTTGGTTAAATATTCTTGAGCAATAAGATAAATTCAAATTTATTTAATATACATAATATGCCAGATATACGTCTAGAATTTAATGTACTTTGATTCCAAATATTAAAATTCTGGCCCAATTTAATTTAAAGATTAGTATATTTTCTTATAACAATAATTCACATTTTAAGAGCAAAATACATAACATATAACCCACCAAACGTTGCCTGTCTCCTTCTATTTATAAAATCTTCTTCCGCTGGGACTTGAACCCAAAATATGTGGCGCCGGGAGCCAAAAAGTTGCATGTCACAACTCCTAATATCCAATCCCAATAAGTATTGTAATACTAACCATAAATAAACTGATAGACAATCAGATCCCAAGATTTCAAAGCTCCTATTATTAATATCAGATCGGGTTTAACGGAATATGATGAATATTAAAATATGCAAAATAGAATATCTAAATCTAGGATATAAAAGGGTTATGGCCTTTCTAAATTCTCCGATATTAATAGGTTATACACCAGAGTAACAATTCACATTCTAGATGAGGACTAACGTAGTCTTACAGAATTTATCTAGAAAGGGTCATTTCCCCTACATTGCACCACGCTAAAACTTCTCTTTCACTCTAGATTTAACAAATAGCGAATACTTCCCCTACAACACCTCTTTCCCGCTTAACAGCCCCACATTCCCAGCTCATCACTTGAAACTAATATATTCAAACCAGCAACTTAATCCTGATGAACATCCCAGCACTATCAAAGGGAGACAGTCCACATTCATTAAACTTCCCCATAGCACTCAACAAACAACTTCTGCGAAATCCCCCGCTTTCTGCAGAACCCCAAGATTGATGGGCAGCCGCACGACGAATAACTATTTATGTACTCGACATCCCGAGAGGCCTCTTTGTGTGCACTCACAATGGGAAGAATGGCGCGTTTAAAGAGCAAAGAAAAATTAATTTGCTTCAGAAAATATCGATCTTTATCCCAAGAATGGATTCAAAGTATGCAAATTATCTTTTTTTCCAGTTTTCGCTGCAGTCCTGCAGTAATGGCGCCTTTAAATGTAGAAAGTCTTTTTAATGATTTGAACTGGATTTCATTAAGTATACAATTTACGTTTGAAGAAGAAAATGACAAAGAAATAGTTTCGCCGGTTTTTTTAGGAGATCGGGATGATTTAGAGAATTAATTATAATGGATTTCTTTTTACTTTAAGTCGGCTTACAGGGATTCTGTACGGATTTTTGCGTTAAGTGGATAAACTATTAATTCTCCAAAATCTCATCAAAAGTTCTTATGAATCATAAATTAGTTAATTAGTATTAATGATTTAAGAGGCTTTATTCTGATAATGAAGTCAAATTAAAGGCGAGATGGAAATCTTTATGTCCAATTTAGTCTTGTTTTATTATAAGAAATAGTACATGGATACTTTATTTATCATGATTAGGGATACTTTATTTAACATGATTTTACTAACATCAACTAAATTTTTATATCAGTTTACATGTAAGATAAGATGATTATAATGACCGAGTATTAATTTTTTTCATTACTTCCCTAAACTACATGCAAATGAAAGGAAAAAATCAATTAATTCACCTTTGTGATGTATTTAGTGTTTGTACATTATAAATGAATTATTTTTATTACTTTAACTTTTAAAAAAATGGATCCTAAACAAGTTGATATTAAAATCTTTGGTGTCAGGAAACCAATATATACTGATGAATCATTAAATTGTGATAATCTCATATGAACTGAGGCTGATACAAATAAATGCAAGTGGGGTTCATTATATTATAATGACTCGGTATATTATTACTCCAATCTATGTATTGTACTTTATCAAGTGACTAGTACTCTGGTGCTCGGTATCATAGGTTTCGGATTCGAGTCCCGGTGGTGCTTTCAATGATTCGGAATCCACGTTAAACTGTAGGTCCCGGTCTAATTAGCCCAAAGTGTGCACAAAATGAACGACTAACCAAACCAAACCGGGACTCGAACCCCAAATCAGTAACCTCATGCATTAGAACTTTGCAGGTCACTAATCCTAATATCAAATCTCATTAAATAATGCACTACTAAACAGAAGTTAACTTATAGATAATCAGATCCTGAGATTTCAAAGTTTCTATTATTAATTGCGTATTGGGTTTAATGGAGTTTGATTAACATTAAAATACATAAAATACTAATACATTTCCAAATCTAGGATATAAAAGGCTTATGGCGTTTATAGATTCTCCTATATTAATAGGATATGTTGTACAAAGCTAAAATATACCAGAGTAACAATTCTC
>BPLQ01011070.1:0-11799 GCA_021605075.1 Caerostris darwini | reverse complement strand
TTCCATTCTATATGTTTTTCAAAAGAAGTAATAATAAAATATATTGAAAAAATGTACACAGTATTAATTTGTTACTATTTCACAATTGATGCATTCAAAATTCTCTGTTAGTGTAAAACCTCGACATTAATAGAGATTAGATTTATGGGGTATTATGTTTTATTATGGATATCTTTGAGGATTTTGCAATACTTATTCTATTTATAATAATACAAAATCAGGAAGCTTATATGAATATAATCTCCTTATCTCTTATATTCAAATGCTAAACAAGAGACATTATTATTATTTTTTTTTAAAAAGTGCTTATTTTGTAAAATACCATTTGACGGTATCCGTATACTAGTTTTTGATCAATAGATAACTACATGCGGTATATCACTGAATATTCACGTTAACATGGACTGTATTTACATCTAGTAACCACTAAATAGTCTAGCCCAATCATCGATTGGGCTAGACATCATTACAATCCAGTCCAATTATCACTAAATAAGGAAATTAAATTAAAAATCTGCTAATAATTCATAAATTTATAAGATACTACATATGCTAACTGTCCAGATGATGTACATTGTTATGTATCATGTTTCATAAAAATTGGAAAGAATAACTGTTGTGGGATGATATACTTTTTCTTATTATAATGTTACGCTATTGTATAATAATTTTCTTTTCATCACCATTTTCCCCGGATTTCAGTTATATTCGCAATCATAACTACTATAATTTCTCATTGTAAATCTCCGCCTAATCACACATCAATATCTTTTTTAGCAAGAGTTTTTTAAGAAGAAAATGTTTGTGGCAGGCTTAACATAGATTCGACACACATAGATAGGCACAGCTTCATTTTAATTCTTTGACTGGTTAATTCCAGAATTTACCGTCAGGAGTTTTGCAGAATCGTTGGTATATTTTCTTTTTAATTTTAACTTAAAATTTAATTTAAGTAAAATATCATAAAATTTTTAAAAAATATAAAATTATTTAACTTTTTATTAAATATATAATAGTTTTTTAAAAGACCAAAAACATTTTTTTCTCTCAATAACTCGATTAAAGCTAAAATTCGATTAAGCACGATTTGGATAATTATAAATCTACTATATGTTTTTATCATAGAAAGGGTTAATGATTCTGTTATATTATTTATAATGGATATAACTTTAAAAACGAGTTAAAAAAATTTAAAAAATTACAAAAAGATAAAAAATTTAAAAAAAGCGTTTTACCTACCCTCCCTTTTTCAAAAGCTAAAATTTCCAAAAGCAACATGAAAAATTTTATATATATTTTTATAAATAAAACATTATTATTTATGGACGGTTTTCTATTAAAGTAAAACTTTTTAGAACTGGATTATATAAAGCTAAATTATTTACACAAAGGAATAAAAATAAGTACCACCCATAAAATTATGAATGTTAAGAAATATAGCATCAATAACATTTTTATAACATTTCCAAAAGGCTTATGAAGAAAAGTATTTTTCGTGAAAGAAAAAAAAATCTACTTCCATACAGCATTCCATATAGCAGGACAAAAACTAAATAAATACGAGGTATTAACTCGGACCTGAATAGGTTTTGAAGCCTCAGAATGATTGATCAGCCATAGCCCCAGAGTCAACTGACTGGGAAACCTTAACGGGTATAAAGCCCTGCTGTCACGAGCGAAGCGCACCCTGAAGAGTTAAGCTGACAACATATTTCAGAAGACACAACGCTCAGACAGCTCGAGTCCAACAACTGGACTGAAAGTTTCACAAGAAACACTTTGGGCAGAGGCATTTCTATTAGTTCTTACCAATCGATCATTTTGCAAGTCTCTCTTGAGGACAAATCTAGTGAATTTTATGGAAAATAAATTGCTCAGGATTCTGCAGAGATTCCGAAGTTGATGTTCAATTTAGTGATGCTATATATTTTTTTAATTTTATTTATGACAATTTTTGTTTGTATATGTTGCTGCACTGAAGGATAAATAATGGAAATTCGGCATGTTTCATACATTCTAAAATTGCCATGACTAGTACCCTATACTATATTATCATGTGAGTTCACAATTCTATCAATGCTATTGTCTATTGAGGACAAATCTAGTAAATTCTAGAAAAAATAAATTGCTCAGGTTTCTACAAAGAATCCAAAGTTAGTGTTCATTTTAGTTATGCTGTGTATTTTTAAAAATTTTATTTATGAATTTTTTTTGTATATGTTGTTATTGTAAAGGATAAATAAAAGTAATTCTGCGTGTTTTATTCATTCTAACGTTGTCATGACTAGTACCCTATACTATATTACCATAGGAATTCACAGTTCTATCAATAAAGTTGCTAATCAACACTATTGTATCTTGAAGACAAATCTAGTAAATTTTAGAAAAAATAAATTGCTCAGATTTTTTAATCCAAAGTTGATTTTTATTTTAGTTATGTTATATATTTTTTAATGAAAGGAAGCAAAAGAATTGGCTCAGTGAATATTACCAGCAAACATTCTCAACAAATAAAACATTCAGACGACAAACAACTATCAAATATTCTCAACAAAGCTAAGTAAGTGTAATGTAAAGTAAAGTAAAGTAATGTAAAAATGTAATGTACAAATCTCTTATCCACACTCTTCACGAAGTACAGCTAAACTACTTACATCAATTCAAAAAACACACATTTCCATTTTCAATTGTTATAATTTTAATTAGCGAATGAAATTTTTCTTACCCTTACAAATGTAAGAGAAAAAAAAAGCATTTCTTTGCATAAAGACGGAAATTTTGTAATGAACTCATTTGTTTCTGTAAATAGACATGCTATTCCCATACTAACTAAAACAATTTAAGTTAAAAATTTTTGCATATACTAGTTTAGTTTAGATGCAAAACAGCACATTTGACTTACAAATTAAAGTTAGTTGTGCATATTTAATGATTTGAAACAACACACGTAGAATCTTATATAGAAGTCTGTTTGCAATAATTATGACAAATTTAGTGAAAAAACATTTGTTTACATATGCAATGCTTTTCTCGAAAGAGTACATTGAATTAATGTGCAGTCTAGTATGGCTTCAAAGGGGCTTTATGTTGCTAAGAGGGTGCGTAATGGTAAATTAGCCACATAATTGGTATAACACTCCTTCTTTAACTGTGACATTAATATAAATGTTAGAATTTATTCGTTATTATGGAGAACATTTTAGGTAGGAGAAAGGCAGTTTAGCTAATTTCAGAATAGTTATCCTGTAATTCTCATTTTTTTATTACTCATTATTTTATCGTGACTAATCATTTAGACGAAATTGACTATTACGTTGCGTTTTCTCTTTTTTAAAAAATAAAAATTAAAAATAGTATTCTTTCATTGCTAATTAATGTTTGCGACAAGAGTTGATATCTTTAACAATTTCACTTTTTATAGGTATTGATAAACTCGTATTTCACAATACTTGCTCAATATAACGATGAAAGATAAAAAAAAAAAGATATTTATTCTGGGAGGATATTTGAATAATTGTCCCCTGCTTTTGCGTGTCGTATGGAAGAAAAGTCCAAAAACACCCTACGACAAACACAATTCGTTTCATGTCCTCGTTTCAAAGCAATTATGACAGTTTAGAGCAGTAATTTGAAGTTATTATCAATTCAGAACAGCAATTTTGAGTTATTGAAGTTATTTTATGATTCACTTAGTTTAAATCTTCTTACACGCTATACCATCAAGTTACTATAGGATCAGAGAAGGATATAGTCTATGGCTTGGTCTATTAAATCATATATTGGAGATGTTTGGGAAAAACCCTTATATTTGTTCATTAATTTTCTGGTTGCACAGTAACAGAGCAATTTTCATCACTTACACATTTTTTTTTTGTTTAGCACATACGTGAACTTAATAACTCCAACTTTCAAGCCACCTTTTTATTCAAAAATAGCTAGTAAATAGTTAGATTTAGTTTCATAATAGGAAGATCCCACGTTAAAAATAAATTTCATTTATTTATATTCCACGAATAATTTTAATTTCAGAATAACTTCTAACCTCTAACTTCCTATTCATACCTAAGAGAATTTACAAGGAAATCTCTCAACTTTTATTGTAGCTCTCATTCGACGTAGGTACTAAATTTAACTAACTTTACAAATAATGTCCTCCCGGAACCGTATTTTATATAAAAAAAAAAAGGTTTGAAAGGGAAAGTAAAATAGCTTATTTTCTAAAATTCTATTCCACCTTCTGTTACTGAACCACCTATAAAGATAATGCATATGCATCAGAAACTTTTGGAATATTGAACAAATGATATATAATTTTAACAAATGAGAAAATTTGATGAAGTAAATTACCATATATGGTGTTCCTTATGATGTAAAATTGTATACTAACAGTACATAGTTCAAATAATGGAGGTTTTTGAGTAAGTGATTTACTGATTTTGTGTATGTTTATGTGTATGTATGCTTGTTACAAATGACGACTATTTTTTTTAAAGAGAACTTTCAAAAATATTCCATGCGACAGAAATAAATCGTTTTCTCTAAAATTTTACATTAATAAAATTATCAATATAGTGGTTTATTTATAAGTTTAATGATTGTCGTGTGCTGGCTTTGTATTATAACGTGAAAATAATGCATGTTCATAGTGTTCAACCGGTACTTGAAAGAAAGATCTATTAACTTTGAGTTCAAGGTTATGGCTTTTTGTGGAAATGCATAGTGGATCCTTACTATATACAATTTGAATGACACAGAAAATAAATGGCGGCCTAATGGCCAACTAGCTAGCGTTCTGGTCTTTGGACCACAGGCTTCAGGTTCGAATCCTAGTATGGATGTTTGTTAGTGATTCAGAATCTGTGTTAAAATGTAGCTCCTGGTAAAATTAGCCCAAAGTGTGCACAAAATGACTGTAGAGTGACAAACCAAACCAAATTAGAAAATTAATGGATCAAACAATTTAGAATAAATACAACTGTATTGTTATTTTTGCTGTTCTAATGCAGCTGGCAATACGGCGACAGTTAATCTTGATGCCATAAGCAAGGGCTGCACCGCTGTTACTCATTTAGGACTACCCAGTGGATACGTGTAGCTCAAATATATGTAACGGACGTGAGTAACACTAGCCCCACAACGTTCTATGATCTACACCCACAACGTTCTATATTAGACTGGAATCTACGCTTTACAGTGGATTCCGAACCATAGCAAACATTCATGGCACCGCCAAGACTCGAACCCGAAAACTGCGGCACCGAGTGCCAGAACTACTGTATTGTATATCCCCGCATTTGACCTATGCATAATATTCCTATTCCTTAAATATTAACTCTAAAGAGCACGCGACTAAAGTAAAATCAGAATTATAAACAATTACTTCATTATTTTAAAGCTATTACATTTTATTGGGCCAAGACTACATTCTTTAACTAGATTTTCTTTAGTTTAAATCTCATGAGAAGCAACGCATTTACTACATTATCTGATAAAGTCTTAAAATTAGTATATTAATTTCCTGTACTTAAATTTATTTTTATAAGCGTTCTAAAGTATAAAATTCCGATATGGTAATTTCCCCCTTTTCAAAACTTTTATAACTAGAAAAAAAAATAACCGCTTTATATTAAATCACGTTCCTTTAGGCCGCTGGCTATACATTGGAACTCCATTAACGTTCACCAGGGGGCGGAAACCTAATTAAGTTTTTGTTGCATCTCCAGAATAATTGACAAGCCGTCAATAGCAAGCGACGGGGCAAACACCGTACACGATCCCCCCTTATCTAGTGCAGGAGACGGAACTTCCTGTATATGGAATAAAATAATAAACTCAGGAGAGTATTAAAAAAACGAAATAGGAAATATCCTTTTAAAGGTTTCCAGGAGATAAAATCGGATGAATTTGGGAGAGCCCATTCCTATGAAAGAAAGATAAAATATTATCTTGATGATGATTTTGAGAGTCAGAAAGATGGAATTAAATTTTTTGTCAGATTATTCATTTTTTATGAATATTTCTTTATGAAAAAAAAATCTATCAACTATTGTTATTTATTTTTTGAATAATTAAAGATGATATTTAAATTTAGTGAATAAAAAAAATTAATATTATTAAAATTGTTAGAGATTTTTTTTTAGATTTGTGAAACTGTTAGATATACAATCATCTATTATTTCGAAATTTTAAACTACCAAATTGCAAAAAGTATGGAATATGAAAATAAAACTTTCTTAAGATTTGTTTATTATTTTGTTAAATAACTAATGATATCACTTGATAGATTGATATACTTGTTATTCAATACAGTTGCACATCGCATATGTAAAAATTAAACATTAGCTTTTTCTCTTTTAATATTAGCTATAAAAAATTATTATCACACACGTGGAGCAGCTTAAGTAATCCTGATGTTATAAAAGAAGGATTTAAAATTTTTCAGACAAAGAAAATTACCCAAGTTTAACCCACAACTTCTTCATTTTTCACGAGATGAGGTAAGTCGCGTTCACGGTGCGCTCACCAAAACTACTTAAGTCATATCTTTCCCAGCTTCTGAGAGACAGGTGATTCTTCAGAATCCCACCAGCTCCAGAACTCTCCATACATCTTTCCAAATAAATGGCCGAATCCATTACGGCATCAAGATATCCGCTACCCTCAGGGAACTCGCTTTATAACCTCAGGTAAAAGAGATTACGCCGCGTGATGTATGCATTTTCATCCCCTGCACCTTTCTTTTTTGAACATGGCAAGTTTTGGATTCTTGTTCTCGAGGGAGCACTATGTCACAAGACAAAGTGCTGAAAATTTTATTTGGGCATTTTGGGGAAGCTCTACGGAAAATTTGCTTCTTCATACAATAAGGATTGCAGTTACAATATAAGCTTCATGTTTTTTCAATTTTGCAGATTTCTATTGTGCAGGAAAGTTTAGTGTAACAAAGTTTATAAAATATTTGTTTACCAAAGCTTGCTATTTCTTCTTCTATTTGACTTAAGATGCCTGTATTGTAAAGGAAAAGATTTATATTTGTTTATTCAACAATGGTTAGTTATATTTCATTGTGTTTTTAAAATTAATTTATTTATCCTAATACTTCTGTGATTTTCTAATATACTATTATATTTATTAAAAAATACTATCGATATTAATATAATTATCTATATATTTATGAACATTTTTTTCCAAACTATTAAAAAAATATATTTCTTTATATATATATTATTTTATTTTATATATATACTTTTTCTGTAAGCGCTCAATCTCTTTTTAAGATGTAAAATTAGCAGATAATTAAAAAAAAGTATTTTCACTTTAATTACAAAATACAATTGATATTTTAACTTGAGTTATAAAATACAATTGATTTTTTTTACATGAAAATCAATAATTTTTATTTCTTAACAGTTATTTATAAAAATAGTAAAATATAGTTAATACAAAGAAAAATTATTTACTTGGGAATTATTAATATGAATCTAAGAACTTCTATACATTTAACGTAAATACTTTTGTATAAAATGAATCCTATTATTATGTTTTTATTTTCATTGTTTTATTTAGATCCAATTATAATAATTTAATTAATGATAATATAAATTTATACATTTTCAGGCATAGAAGACTGAAATGTAAATATTTTAGAAACTTGTCATATTGGATAATTACAATGCACGTATTACCTATCATCTTAAAAACACCTATCACCACCTTAATTGTTGATAACAGACTCTCTATCACAATCTCTACCGAATCCACTTGTTATTAAACACTGAGAAACACAATAAAACAATGAAACTAGCAGAAATCATATTCTCCTTCACTTGAACGTTATCAAGCTGTCACTGCTACTTGGTCACAAGGGACGTAAATTAGAAAGCTTGAATTTGTAAGCTGTCATTACTACTATGTCATGAGTGTTACAAATCAGCCAGCTTCGATTTGTTCATATATAAAATGGAATTGTTATTTTTAATCCAAAACAATTCTTATCTATTTGACATTACAGAATCCATTTATCCATCTTATTCATTTGACATTTTTAATTCTTCCTCAAATTTTCATTAGTTATACAAATAGTTACAAAATTAAATTACATTTCCTTAACACAAATTAAAGATTAATTACAAATTTTAACTTAACTACATATATTTTTGTTAAAATAAATTATTAATTTAAAAATATTATGAATATGAAATTTTTAAATAATGTTTTAATAAATGAAATCTAGTCATTAATTTTCATTTTTAATGTATAAACATTTTCAGTTCATTAGAGTGAAACAAAAAACTCTGGTTATAAGTACATTCAAAATATCATAAATTTTTAAATCTATTGAAATTATAATAATAATGTAACTTGTAGTCCAGATATTTTCTTAAGCTGTGAAGCAAATGTTTGTCAATATATACCATGATCATCAGTCAAGATTAACACTATGTCAAATGACCACAACAACTAACATTAAATAACTTTAAATGACCACAATAACTTCTTGAGATGAAAATTAGTTATACAATATTGTAGAAACATAAACCAAAAGCAACAATCACAAGAATATTAGAACACTCAAAAAATTGTTCGTCTATATTTTCGATTATTTAAGATCTAGTGCACGTCATTCATCTCAAATTAATTCAAGTAACAACTCTTTTACAATTGTATGTCATTCCTATATCGAAGCCTTTTAATGGCATTCATTAAAAAAACATTCAAACAAAGCATAAATTTATTCCTCGGGATTTTTGAAATACTATATCCATTTTTTTTCTACAATATTATGTTCTGAAACACAGATTTTGGCTCATTTTTCACAAATTCGAGATTTGTTTACTAGCCTTAAATTATTATGAATTCGCATACCTCATACCAGGACAATATCATGATCGTACATGATATAAAAATAAATTTATTCCCTATCAGATATATATACATAAAAATTTAATAGATGATTGAAAAAAATAAATCAGGACATACCATTATGTTGATGCATAATAATAAGCACACTTATTTTCTCCTTAAATTTTATATCTTCAAAAATTAATAAAGGATCTAATGGATAAAACTTAGCCATCTCTACTCAAAGATACACGTCAGAAATCAAGTTTGTCAGAAAAAATTCCCATATTGATGCCATATTAATAGCATTCAAGAAAAACCCTTCATAAAAGGCATCAATTGAGTTATAAAATTGTTGAGTTCTGTTGAAATATTCATAAAATTTTTGTCAGAAGACAATGAATGAAATTTCAACCACCCTTGTAACCAAATGAAGAAAACATCTATGAATTATATTGATAAAAAATATGAAGAGTTAATATTTTCCTTCTTTAATTATTAAATATTAAATAAAATTAAAGGATTATTAAAGCCCAATTATTAAAGTTTCTGTAGCTTACTAAATAAAATCCTTAAAGAATGTTGAATCATTCAAAGATTTTGAATAAAAAAAAATAAATTTTTTGAATAAAAATTAAAAATATTTAAACTTACATTATTAGTATTTGGAAAGATTTAAATCTTTAAAATATTATAAATCCTAAAGATATTTTTTATGTAATAGAAAATTTCTTTAATCGGACAGAAAATTAAAATCCTAACCCTTAGATATGTAAAGAGGAGTTTTCTAACTGATTAGTGGAAATCAGTTAAAGAAAAAAACTAACTTTAGAAAGATCACTTTTGAGATTTGTTCATTTATATTTAATGATAAATACACATTAGAAGTATAATAAACATTTTTAAATCTTTTTCTGAAAAATCTCTAGTTTTTTTTTTATCGGTGGAATTCTTATTTAACTAATTTAATTCACTTTTTCAAAATAATATTTTTTTTGAATAGATTTTAAGGAGATTCAATTTTAGACTTTGATGATGAAAAGCGCGAATGTTTAAAATATTAATAAAAATTGCAAAAAAAAAAAAAAAAAAAAACCTAAATTGAAAAAGTTGATTTTTATTTATCTGCATTGAAAAAGATAAACCACTTAAGTTTTCAAAGAAATCTGAATAAAACTTGTTTACTGCTCGAATAATAATTTAACCTTCCTTAGTGTGATGATTTTCTTAAATTTTATTTTGCTGATATTTTGAAATAAAAATCACATCATACAGATAAGCAGAAGTTAGAAAAATTCCAAAAATAAAACTTGTAATCGTGAACAAAATCAATTAGTTTAAGAGCAATTTTCTGTGCTTTAGGTTTTATTGAAAATAAAAAAGATTTTATTCTTTTTTTTTTTTTTGTACGAGTTAGATGTTAGCCGCTATGTATTTAGCAATATAACTTTTTTTTTCAAGAATGGGGAAAAATAATTTCATTTGAATGCATTTTTTAAATTAATCAAAAAATAATAATATTACTATCAATTGAATTTTACTTATTAGTTACTTCTTTAACACAAACAAATAAGGTTAAATTTTCTTAATATCAAACTTTTAACCCTATATCATGGTGGTGTTCATAGAGAGTACTTCTGCAGCCAGAAAACGCCGTCTTCAATGTTTTAAACAAAACCATTTTAATTGGACGGAAGTCCTTCTGGCTTGTAAGCTCCAGACACCCTCTAGTTTTCTCTTCAACTAAAAAAATTGCGGAAAATGTTAGAACAAAGAGTATTTAGTATGTCTTTATATGCATCTAATTCTCAGTGTACTGTAGTGCGAGACGACATCCCATGAGTAATCTACTTCTGGATGGAGGGAAAGGGGCAGCTTCTGTTGTAATGGAGCACCCGAAGATAGAAGTCTGATTTCTGATCTGAGAAGCCTCACGTCGCTGAAGAAGGAGGGTAGTGCCTTTCGGGAGGACTTTTAAGGGAAATTAGGTCAAGGACATTTAGGGAGAAAATCAAGCAAACTCCCATCAGGTAATTTGACTAACGAGCCAAGATGCTGAACATCCCAAAAGCGTGTCTCCCCTTGTTTTGAAACAGTGTCTATAACAAAGCTTCTAATAGATTGAACCTCAGCTCTAATGCTTACCAGCGACACAAGTTACCACTGATCCACGAGTTGGGTATTTAATACGTAATGTTCCATTAAAACAAGTTAAGCGAAATGCATCTAATCTATTTGGTCAACACGAAATCATTATTAAAACGATTTACGCTGTGGATAGTAGCTATAGCTAGTTTAGTAGCTATCTGGGGCTATACGAGACTGTATATTACAATATAGCAAATATTGCAGTACCGATGATATATTTAAATTTTTCAGAATCGTCATAGAAAAATGAGTCCTATTTTTTTTTTTTTAATCTTGTTTTCTTCCCTCAGACTTAGTTAACAGTAAACAATCACCTAGTATGCCACGGATTTATTCTTAGAATGTTATTTTAAAAAGTAAAAAAAAACGAAGAACACAACGCAAAATAAAACACCCATGATGCAGTAATATCTGTGCAATATATAGGTAACCTTTTTAAGTGAAGCAATCACTGTGAGAAATCTGTGATTTCACCATTTAATGGCTGAAGCAATATTATTGAAAAGTTACAAGACAGTTTGCAATATTCTTAAATCTATTATTCAATTACAGTCTATTCTAATATGAAAAGTGATCAAGCTGTGGTGTTTCTAACAACTCCAGTGGTTTCAAAATGCTAATAACTATAATTTATCCTGTGTGAAATTTGTTGTGTAATATTATCTTTAATGGTGATTACAAATACAAATACTTCTATTATAATATAAATCTTAATGAATTTAAGGAAAATAGCATTATATTTTAATAGAATCGAATGAATATATTTTAACTGATGAGTATATTTAATCGTTTATTTCATCATGCTAGCGG
>BPLQ01011068.1:0-43482 GCA_021605075.1 Caerostris darwini | reverse complement strand
TTGAGTGTGACACAGACCCCACGAAGCCATGGACCCAAACTCTCAGCAAGGCACTGTTCAAGCTGGTGGTGGCTCCGTAATGGTGTGGGCTGTTTTTTCATGGCATGGACTTGGTCCTCTGGTGCGACTGGACCGAACATTGACTGGAAATGCTTATGTTCAGCTAATTGGAGATCACTTGCAGCCATTCATGGATATCATGTACCAAAACAACGATGGGATTTTTATGGATGACAATGCGCCATGTCACCGGGCCACAACTGTTCGCGATTGGTTTGAAGAGCATTCTGGACAATTCCAACGAATGATCTGGCCACCTAGATCACCCGACATGAATCCCATCTAGCATTTATGGGACATCATTGAGAGGTCTGTTCGTGCCCAAAATCCTGCACCATCAACGCTTTCACAATTACGGACGTCTATCGAGACAGCATGGCTCAATATTCCTGCAGAAGACTTCCAACGACTTGTTGAGTCCATGCCACGTCGAGTTGCTGCATTTCGCCGGGCGAAAGGAGGGCCGACACGATATTAAGAGGTATCCCATGACTTTTGTCACTTCAGTGTATATTAGAGTTTAAAACCAAACAAATAAATATTAAAAAAAATATATTGGAATATAAATATGTTAATCTTGATCTCTAAATACCTTATTTAAATATTTTAGCCCATACAAATTTAAATATTATTTTTTAATACGTTATTAATTTTTCTAATTAAATTTTTCTCAGTTTTGAAAGAATATTCAAAATATTGATGAAATATTTAATTAATTTTTTTAAAAATTACAAAAAACCTAATTTTGTTACTTCTTTCTCATAGAAGGAAGTAGAAAATCTAAATTTTAAAGATATTTAGAACTTATGCCGTTCTTAACTTTTTGGTTTTCATACTATTAAAAAAGAAATTTTAATTGTAGTAAAGTTCCGTAGGGATGTAAAAAAAAAATTTATTTTATTTCAAATTACAGTTGTTTATTAAAAAAATATTAGTCTTCTAGAAGTAATACTTAAAAAAAATCCGAATTTTTAGGAAAAATTTTTAAACGATGATTTACATTTAACTCATTATAGAAAAATTATAAAACCAAAAAAATTCAATTCGGTTATATTTATAAAAAATGGCAGAGATATTCCATTTTAATTTCACTAGTAATAGTTTTTGTTCTCAGAATTCATAATAATAATACAGACCACAAATTGTGCAATGTAGACTTACTTCCTAGTGGTGTACCCTGGGCCGTTCTATACGTCTAAGTGGTCTACAGTTTTCGGTATGATCGTCCGGTTGGCCTGTTTGTATTGCAATGGATGTTGGTGACTTTTCTCAATCAAAAGGAACTGATCTAATGAAAACCTACATCGCATAGGGATTTCCGACTAACCAAATTGCCTTATTTATGATTCGGAAAAACTTATGAACCGAGCTCATCTTCATCGTTGTTTGGCATCTCATGGCGAATCCGAGACGATGAGATACTGGCAAGTAAGAGCTATCTTAAGGCAATTGACTCAATCAAAAAGAACTGATCTAATGAAAACCTACATCGCATTGGGATTTTCGACCAACCAAACTGTCCTATTTATGATTCGGCAGAACTAATGAACCGAACTCATCTCCATTGTTGTTTGGCATTTCTTGGTGAATCCGAGACGCCGTGATTCTGGCAAGTAAGAGATAAGGCAATTGACTCAATCTAAAAGAACTGATCTAATAAAAACTTACATCGCATTGGGATTTTCGACCAACCAAACTGTCCTATTTATGATTTGGCAAAATTAATTAACCGAATTCATCTCCATCGTTGTTTGGCATTTCATGGTGAATCCGAGATGGCTAGACGGCAAGCAAGATATATCTTAAGGCAATGACTTCAGTCAACTTTGTTCAACTCTTTTGTGTACATTTTTGTTATTTTGTATTTCCCTCCTTTTTATATTGACTTGACATTGGAAATAAAAAATTACAGACCACAAAAGGCTATTATAGAATTTTTCCAATTCACGTTCTGTAGGAATAAGGGAACAAAACATCTGAAATCAGCAATTTAATTTTGATCTACTTACCTACAACATTCAATACAGCAATCTGACTAAAAACTCCTTGAAAGGTTGCCTCCTTAAGGAATGAAATCCTGTTGTTTGTAAAGCCTACAGATTTCAAAGCTGGCATCTCATCAAATAAGTCATCAGGCAAATATTCGATTTTGCTATATCTGTTACGAAAGTAAAATTTACAAATTGAAATTTTATAACTACTTTAAACTTTAAAAGCATGATAACAGTGTGGCTTATTAAAAAACAGAAATTAATTAAACATACATTTGTTGAACTTGGTTTTGATTTTATTAAAATTCTCATTTATGTAATTAAAAATTAATATAAATTCATTCATTTTTCTACATTTATTTCTCTATTGAAGAATGATAAATTCAACTTCTTTATAACATTAGCATACATTTTAATTTAAAATAAAGCGTTAAAAAACTACGCTTTGGATAAGTCATATTTGATGTATACAATGGTATATAAGTTAACAAACATTAGTAACTATCAAAATTTGTTTACATAAAACAGGTACAAGCAAAGAAAAGAGATAATTTTGGTTAATTTTTATTTATGTATATATTTCATATAATTTCTTTTGTGTGTATGTATTTAAAAAATACTTTAATTGTTTTATACAATATTTATAATTACTTTATAGAATTTTACACAATAATACTCATAACAGCAAGATTTTTATGGGAACTAATTAATCATCTTTCTTTATTTATTATGGGAAAAATTCTTTTGGATTACATATTATTTTGGTATAAGTCAAAGGATCTAGAACGGAGCTATATTGAGAAGTATATGAAGTTGTCTTTTTTAATGATATATAATATCAATTTTCGAAAGAAACTTGTTGGGTTACTTAACTGTGTTCTACCTTCCATACCTATAATAAGATTGTCAATGTAATCCAATATCTTCATAATTATTTATAAATTTTTCCAAATATGTGCAGTTGTTTCAAACACAAATGTTTGGTTTAGCACTCTACTGTCATTTTTTGCATGTTTTGAACTAATTATACCGGGACCAACAGTTTAACGTGGACTTCGAACCACTAACAAACATCCATGCTACCGTCAGAACCTGAACCCTGGGGTACAACGGCCAGAGCCAATTAGCCATCAAGCAGCTCAAACACAAATGAGAATCTTAATACTTTGCATGTTTCAAATTGGTAATAAATAGACCAATGCCATTTTAAAAAGAGAATTTATGTAATCATTATTAATTTTATTAAGTGTTTTACATCATTTTTGAATTAAATGTTTTCTATGTTAAACTATTTAAAAATAACTTCGAAAGTAAAAAAATTGTACTTACGTGAAACCAAAATTTCTTATCTTAGCTGGCCTTGCAAACATACTTCTTTTTATAGTTTTAATTTCTGTGTGAGCTACGAGAATACTCCACAAAGATTTCATTTTCGCAAAAACGTCATCAGAAAGTTTTGTTGTACGCGTATGCATCAATGATAAAACTGCCAAATCCGGGGTAACATTTTCAGAGAAATCTTTTCCCAACCGCTTAATATGAATCTCAATAAACTGCAAATTAATGAGCTTAGTAAGTTTTTGGAAGTGGACCCAATCTATGTTACGCTGCAATTTGACTTTTTTCAAAGAAAATAATTCGATCGTATTTGCAGCGCTTGGTGTTTCATCGAAAAGGCCTACCAATGTTGTATTGACGATCATCAGTCCTTTGAACCTTTTGGAGATGAGAGAAGATGCTGGTAAGAAATGCAATGTTGAATTTTCTAGAATGAAGTACTTGAATCTTAAATCAAAAGACTGCTTAAAAATATTTTGAATTGTCTCCATTTTGGTGAGGTTACCACACCTTATCACTGGATCATGAGGAGTCACACAAATGCATGGAACCAAAACTTCTGGTGGTGGACATTCATTTCCATTAGCCAAACTTAAAAAGCATAATATTAAAAGCAAATTTAGTCCTGTTATTAACAACTTATAAAACATTGTTAAGTGTATAATAATTTAAGCTATATTAAACACAAGTATATTTTTCTTCAGATATATTTTAGACTAAAACTAACATTGATTTTTTTTATTGGATATAACTCAATAGATCACAATCACTGCTGATACTGCCATTCCCTTTCTTAAAAAATACGAGACATACAGCGTATACAAATCAGAACTGAAATCACTATAACAAATTGTGCGTAATAATGTCTGCTTTTTTATGTTTATATGACAGAAATACTAGCTAAAGAAATTTCCTTACTAATCTTCTTTCTTTTCCTTTTTAAAAGGATCTGATATCAAAATTTCTTATCAGTCATCAAAAACTCTTCGCAAATAAAAGGTAAATATAAACACTGACTGACTGAAATATTGCTCATGTTCACCACGTGTAGATTAAGCTGTTTATATGAACTTGTAAATGCATTCTTCATACGCTTATGTTATCAGGACACTTCTTTTTTTATCCCTAACACAGACTTTTAGCTGTGATCAATTACACTGAATTGCTTGATAATTGAAATTTTAAATAAATAATGTTATTTCTCAAACTTTAATTTGTACACTGATTTCGGAGCTACAAATATTTATTTTTTAATGTGGCAAAAATTTGTGGCACACTTTAGTAGGTGGTAGACATAGAGTAGTAATATAACAGAGCAGAAATAATCCTCACGTAATTATACACTTTAAGATTTTTACTTTGTTATTTAATATGCGCGATGATTGCTTGGCAATATTTGGCAACAATGTCTGCAACAAGTTATTACTAATCTATGCTGTTTGTGGGAAGTGAGAAAAAGGTCTATCATCATACAACGATTTTTAAGAGAAATGGTTCATTTTTTTGCTATAATTAAATGCAAATTTAATTTATCTAAATATTTCGCATTTCTATTCTATTAATAAATTTTCTTTTGTAATATTTTGCCACCAAAGTGAATAAAAAATATAATATTTGTATGAATTTTGTGTATGGTTGTATTACATTTCATGCAAAATTGTCAGAGTTACAAGCAAAATAACATTACTTGTACCTATTTATCTTTAGTAAGCAAATAGATAAATAAATGTATCACTTGAGAGGAAGAATTTCAAGCATTTCTTGGAATTATCAATATCTCTTCATAACGCATTTAAGTTTTCTATATAAATGTAAGGAAGGAAAAGAAGCCAAGTGGCGATACAGCGCCTAATACGTATATTTTCATACAAAATAATCAGAATTATAAACAAAATAGCATTATTTGTATCTATTTATCTTTAGTAAGCACATAATTAAACAAATGTGTAACTTGAGAAGAAGAATTTCAGAATCGCTTTGCAGCATGTTTACGCGTTTTAAGTAAATGCGCACAGGAAAAAGGAAACTAAATAATGATACAATGCCAACTCTAGTACGAAATTAACGGCAGATGTAAATTTCTGTTTCTGTACGATACGTGGATGTTCTCTATTGTATTACTACTCTATGGTGGTGGCACACACCAATAAAATAATATATATCGCAAAATGAATAGCGGGAAATGAAAGGCAAAGTTGCTAGAGAGCATATTATGGTGAACCAAGAAGCTAGAAATGATCCAATTCCCATAGGTAGGATAAGGAAACAGTTCCTTATATAATCGTACTGTTTCTCCACTATTTCCAATGGAAGTTCATATCATCCTTTCCTACATTGGTAAACTGCTCCAACCTCTCGTGCATCATTACTGTAATCACTGGCTGTGTAATTCATTGAGTCTGTGTCGACTGCTTTCATTCAAAAAGATATATATTTGCAAAGGCAAGGCATAATTGCATTAGTTTCTTCTTATCCAAATAGACATTTCCATATATGATCCCTATTCTCTCAGTAACTCACAACAGGAGTGATGCTTTAAGCACCCTTCCCACCATGTTGTTATAATCTCTCAAGTCCTCTTGTTCATTTCTGACCAAGCAATTTGTGATAGAAACTGTTCGTATTAGAAACTTTTTCTTCAAATTTATCCCCTCCTTTTCTTCAAATTTATCCCATCTTTTTTTATCCCATCCTTTTCTTCAAATTTATCCCATCTTTTTTGTATAGTTTGTTTTTTGATATATTTATTGTTTTTAATAATTCAATAATATAATTTGAAATTTGTGAGTTTGAAATAATTGTTGTTTGTTGAAGGATGTGTACAAAACTGTGTAAGTGGCTATAAATTATTATAAAAATATTTCTGACATCTTAAGTGACAGTTTTATATTGAAAAGGAAATTTTATTCACCACCGTTGAAAATATGGGGAAAAAAAAAAGTTTACTAATAGGGGAAAGGTAATATGTATTTCAAGTACGGTATTGTAAGCGTCAGAAGTAGAGATATATAGATACAGTGCAATTGAGGGCGAGTGACATGACATAACAACTGCAAACTCCAGTTGCGGAACATATAATTCTGCCAGATTAACCAAGCTAAATACTGAGTGCAGTGGATTTTTTCTTATTAAACTTGCTTTTGTAACGTTGCTTTTGTAACGTTTCTTTTGTAACGTTGCTTTTGTAACGTTGCTTTTGTAACGTTGCTTTTATGCTTTCATTACCATAGGTCTTTTATGTTCTTTGATTTTCTTTTTCAACAATTAATAATATAACAGTTGTTTTGTGAGTACATTTCAAAACGTTTATGCTATATTTTATGAAATATATTGTAATTTGGTTAAAAATATTAATAATCAGTAATAAAAATTACTTCAATTTAAAACTTTCAACACAATAAAAATAAAAATATATTGTTTTGATCTAATTTTACATGAAATAATTTTTAAAATATGTTTTTTAAACTATTTTATTTCAGTGTTATTTCCCGATAAATAGTATTTGCTCATAATATTTCACCAGATACATATGAAGTGATATATTCATATAAACAAATTTAATAATGTTTCTCAAATGAATTATTTATACCTAATAAACAAATTATTTTTTGAAAAAATATTGAATGAATATTGAATAAATCAGAATGATTATACATAACTTCAGAAATCTCATTTCATTTTTAGTGTATAGAACTTTTTAAAAAAATATAGAATGTAAATTAATAATGAGAAAAATTATAAAACATTTCAAGATGTAATTTCTAAACATTCTTTAAAATCATCATTATTTAAATTTGTGAGAGATTCTCCCCTTTTCATTTCAGGAAGTATACAGTTTCCCGCTACAACTTTTCTGTCTTCGCGCTCCAGCCATCGCAGACTGCAATCACATTTCAATGGATTTCCTAGAAAAATATAAAATTTAGCAAATTAAATATTTTAAATTTTGAGACATGTTTCTGATTAACAATGGTCGTGACACCTCCCACAGGAATCTCATGTTTGTTAAGTTCAAGCGATTCATCGTTGAACAGCATGAATGTCAGTTTGTTAACCTCGTCTTTGGTAGCTGTCAAGATGGTAACCTATGCCACCATATTAGAAAAAATAGAAAATTTAGCAAGTTAAATATTTGAAATTTTGAGACATGTTTCTGATTAACAATGGTCGTGACACATCTTTTGTTACATGAAAGCGATATTTGGTAGCTGTCAAGATGGTAACCTTCCAATATTAGCGATTTATCGATTAACTGAACACCATGAATATTTGTTAACTTCAAGCGATTTATCGCTGAACACCATGTTCTAGTTGCAAGCTGTGCTAGCAACCATGATGGTAGCCTACGGCACCATATTACAAAAAATAGAAAATTTAGCAGGTTAAATATTTTAAATTTTGAGTCATGTTACTGATTAACAATGGTCGTGACACATCCTACATGAATGCGATATTTGTTAACTTGCTTAACATGTTAACTTGTTAACTTGCTTGCTTTGCTTAACATGAATGCGATATTTGTTATGATGCCTACGGCACCATATTACAGAAAGTAGAAAATTTAGCAATTTTAATATTTTAAATTGTGAGATGTGTTTCTGATTAGTAACGATAGCCGCGACACAAACCACACGAATCCGATGTTTGTTAATTTCAAGCGATTCATCTCTAAACACTATGAATGCCAGTTTACTAGCAGCCATGATGGTAGCCTGTGATACCATATTAAAAAAAAAAAGAAAATTTAGAAGGTTAAATATTTTAAATTTTGAGTCATGTTACTGATTAACAATGGTCGTGACATATCCTACATGAATCCGCTGTTTGTTAACTTCAAGTGATTCATCGCTGAATACCATAAATGCCAGTTTGCTAGCTATAGATTTGCTAGAAGTTATGATGGTACCCTATGACACCCTCTTACACAAAAAAAAAACGAAATTCTGTTTGTTTGCCCGATATACAAAATCACAGTTTTCAATCTGTAGCATTCAAATTTGACATGCACATAGGCTATGATCTACGTATGATCTTAGACTATTTAAAATTTGGAGTTTAATGCTTAATAAAAACTTTATTTCATTGCCATTAATTTATTAATTAACATTAATTGCAAGAATTTTTGAAAATAAATATTATTTTTAAAAAAGAGGAATCGGATTTCATAACTCTGATTCATTATAACTGACTCCTTCAATAATGCTCGATTCCTGACTCCGACTTCTGGTAAAAAAACTAATGAAAACTAAATTACAGTAACATTAATTTTCTAAAATTATTAGACTTTTATAAACTGATAAAATATTTTTGTACTTATTTAAACTATGTATATGTTTTTGATGCATTTAGTATTTTATAATATGTTATCAATATAATTAAATATTTCAAAAAAGATTTCCTCCCCTGTTTTTTAATAGAATGAAGGTAAGCATTTTTTAAAACTTCTCAATGTATTATACTAAAAATGAATTATAAACATTATTATTTTTACCAATAATAAGAAAAATAGTAAAAATTATTTAGCTTCCTTTTTTCGAATAGAAATCTTATATTTTAGCTAAGGCAGCAAATACAAATCAAATTACTCTGTCAAATTATAATTATTGAAGAATGCTTCCATCATCATCGTCATTAGCACGACAGCTCAGAGTGGGCCAAGGCTTTCCTTTGCAGAGATTACCCTGCATTCCTCTGAGTGACAAGAGTCCTCCAATTCTTAACCTTCAGTACAGCAAAATCTTTTTCAACTGCGTCCATCCATCGCGACTTGGGTCGTCCTCTTCTTTTTTGTCCACGTGGCTTTACCAAAACGAGCCTTTTTACAGGGTTTAATCATTCATTCTAAATATATCAGCAGCCCAGTTTAATCTATTGATCTTAATAAATTTTATAACATATGGATCTCTATAGCATTTATAAATTTCTGCGTTGTACCGTCTTATCCAACAATCGCTTTCCCTAACACCTCCAAGAATAGCACTTAAATATACCCAAATGGGCATCATCAGATCTTGCCAAAATCTATGTTTCAAAATTATAGACCAAAATAGGTCTAATAGGGGTTTTATATAACAGGAATTTAGCTTTTCTGCATATGAACTGTGATTTAAACAGATGTCTTAACCAAAGAATGCCTTATTTTTGCTTATATATATACATGCCAACGGCCGTACCATGCTGAATATACCGGTTCTCGTTAGATCACCGAAGTCAAGCATCATTGGGCGCGGTCAGTACTTGTTTGGGTGACCACCTGGGAACACCGCGTGCCGTTGGCAAATTTGGGACCTGAATGGCCGAGTGTCTAGCGCTCTGGTGCCTCTGTGCCACAGGTTTCGGGTTCGAATCCCGGCGGTGCCATGGATGTTTGTAGTGGTTCGGAAGCCGTAGGTCCCGGTCTCCTATGACTGTAAGAGCGTCACGGAGCAAAAGTCAGGCTTCTACCTACGGGTGCTCCATCACTACAGAAGCTGCTTCCTTCCCCTTCAATCATGAGTACGTATGGTCTCGTGGGCTTGGCCAGCCAAGTGGGATAAGAAACAACAACATATATATACATATATATATATATAATTATAATATTCAATTATATTATAATTAGACTATCAAGACATAACACAATTTTCTTAAAATTATATTGCAAAATTCCAAAATTCATAAAGTAATTTGACTAAACCCCTATTAGACCAAAATAGGTCTAATAGGGGTTTTATATAACAGGAATTTAGCTTTTCTGCATATGAACTGTGATTTAAACAGATGTCTTAACCAAAGAATGCCTTATTTTTGCTTATACATATACATGCCAACGGCCGTACCATGCTGAATATACCGGTTCTCGTTAGATCACCGAAGTCAAGCATCATTGGGCGCGGTCAGTACTTGGGTGGGTGACCACCTGGGAACACCGCGTGCCGTTGGCAAATTTGGGACCTGAATGGCCGAGTGTCTAGCGCTCTGGTGCCTCTGTGCCACAGGTTTCGGGTTCGAATCCCGGCGGTGCCATGGATGTTTGTAGTGGTTCGGAAGCCGTAGGTCCCGGTCTCCTATGACTGTAAGAGCGTCACGGAGCAAAAGTCAGGCTTCTACCTACGGGTGCTCCATCACTACAGAAGCTGCTTCCTTCCCCTTCAATCATGAGTACGTATGGTCTCGTGGGCTTGGCCAGCCAAGTGGGATAAGAAACAACAACATATATATACATATATATATATATATAATTATAATATTCAATTATATTATAATTAGACTATCAAGACATAACACAATTTTCTTAAAATTATATTGCAAAATTCCAAAATTCATAAAGTAATTTGTTTCATTTGTTAGTATATGAGAAAATTTTAATTTATAAAAAAAGGAATTTTGAAAAAGTGAATCTATATTTATTAATTGTTAATACAAAGTT
Organism: Caerostris darwini; assembly: GCA_021605075.1. Lineage (NCBI taxonomy): Eukaryota > Metazoa > Arthropoda > Arachnida > Araneae > Araneidae > Caerostris > Caerostris darwini. The sequence goes on along the minus strand of BPLQ01011068.1, from coordinate 32,685 downwards.
TATATTACTCTTTTTGAATTGCTAATTCAATGATGAAATTTGTAATAGAGTAAACTGTAGAGTAGAGTAGAATAATTAAAGTACTTACCTGTCAAATCTAAGAAATCTAACTGCTGATAGACAATACCAAATACTGAATGGGAAAGGAGCGATATTCTGTTTTCTCCAAGTCGAATTACTTTGAGATGAGGCATATTTAAGAAAAGATCATCTGGCAATGTTTGAAGGAGGTTAGCTCTGCAATAAATAAACATAATATTTTAATACATTTTCCTCTGACAAACTTTTGATCCTATCCAATTGATTTTCTGTGTTATTATACGTTATTTAAGAATATATGTTTAATTATGTACTATAGTTAACATTTCATTAACTACATGTTGTACTATTCATGAAAAGAGTTTTTTCATTAAAAATAATATATTTAGATTTTCAAATAACATAAAATAATGAATTTTTTTAATTATAAAGATACTTAATAGTACTATTAACGTTATATGCAAAAAAGGAAACTACTTATTTAGTCCACTACAATATGACAAATTGAAATTTACGCAATTACACAGATTATCTGCTAAGGGATTTACTTACAAATTGTTCTACATATTATTCTTATTTTTTTATATTTAATGATTGTTTGCTATTAATTATTTTTTACAGAATTTCAATACAGGTAAAAAAAATTTGTTATCAAAAAAGCGTCTTACTTTCAAATGTTTTTCAAATATTGTTAGATATCTTTGTTAGAAAGTACTTTTTCTTAAAATTATTAGTGTTTACAAAGCCATTTAATAAGAAAATTATTCAAAAAATCGAATTGCAATCAAAACAGGTTATGCTAACGAGATTGAAATTTTTAGCAAACATAATAACAGTTTATGTATTATAATGGTTTACAGTTATTTATTATTTTATAATTTAATTATTAATTATTTATTATTGCCTTTTTTATTTGTTATACAATAATAGTTTACGTATTATAAATATTATTATATATAATAAATAAACTTATTATGAAATAATAAGTTTATGTATTATAAAAATAATATTATTATAATTATAAATTCTTATAATTTACAACTGTGTTAAAAATTGTAATATCATAGTTACATAAATAGTTTATGCATATTAAATAATCGTAATTAAAATAATTAACTTACAGTTTTAATTATTTACTTAAATTTAGACATTAACTTTTATGAAAGAATTTTAATGTTTTCTTAAATATATTAATAATTTAATTTTATTATTCAATAATTTTAATTGTAAGGACAATTTGATTTTTCACAATGAATACTTAGGTTTCACTACTAATTTCCGTTATTTATTAATTAATAGTAGCATTGTAAGAGAAATATTTTTAAGAATAATTTAAAGGATTTTGCTAATGTTTTTGAGTTATAAATAAAATAATTAGATACCTCTTTCAAATTTAAAAAAAATGCTTACGTAAAATCGAATTTCTGCATTTTAGAGGGCAGTGGAAACATTGTTCTCTTTAGATTAGTAACTTGAGAATTTCTAATTTTTATCTCAAGTAAATTATTAAAGTTTCTGAACACGCCATCTGCAAGATTTGTAGTATGAGTATTAGACATAAGAAAATGCTCAAGTCCTTTGCTCAAATTTTCAGTGACTTCCTCTCCTAAAGTAGGCATGTGCATAAACTGCAAATTAAGATAAGTTATTTGCTTCAACGGACGAAACCAAGTCCATTTAAAACCTTCGTCAAAATGCACATCGTTCAAATGAATAATTTCTGTACCATTATAAACACCACTGTCTTCATCAAACAGGGAATTGAGATGAGAATTGGCTACTAAAATATTTTTAAACTTTTTGCTTCTTAATGAAGTAAATGGAATGTAATTAATCCTTGAGCGATGAATAAATAAAGTGAAGAAAGTCCAATCAGTGGTATCATTGAAAATGTTGAGGATTCCTTGTTTTGATATGCCAGTACATATGAGTGCATTTGATCCTGGACGATGTAAGCAGCTACAAGGTCTCAGCGTGGAACTATCAGGACACCCAGAATAATCAGCATTACTTGTAACAAGTGCAAGAATCGATGCAAGTATAAGAAGAGATATCTTTATCATTATATTTTTAATAGAAAACTTCTTAAGCAAAACAATATGCTATAACGTTACCCAGTCACGGTGTTGTTTTGACGAAACTGATCATATTGCGCTGATATCGAAATAGAGAAAACGAAACGGGTAAAGTCCAAAACAAACATTTCCTTTGTGACTGCAAAATTTGTTTTTGTTTTTTTATCACATGAACATCTGTTGTTCTTTTATAGGCTCCATGGCATCCACAAAAAGTGCGTGGGAAGAAAATAAAGTAAATGGGATATAATTAATCCTTGAGCGATGTATAAATAAAGTTAAGGAGCTCCAATCTGTGGTATCGTTGAAAATCCTGAGGATTCCTTGTTTTTATATGCCAGTACATATAAATGCATTTGATCCTGGATGATGCAAGCAGTTGCAAGGTCTTAGCTTTGAACCTCCAGAATATTTATCATTACTTGTAAGAAGTGCAAAAATCGATGCAAGTATAAGAAGGGATGTCTTTCTCATTATATACTTAATAGAAAATTTCTTAAACAAAACGATATACTATAACGTTACCCAGTCTCGGTGTTGTTTTAACGAACTAATCATATTGTGCTGATATCGAAATAAAGAAATGAAAGCGGGTAAAGTAAAAAAAAAACATTTCATGAAGAAAGTCCAATTAATCCTTGAGCGATGAATAAATAACGTGAAGAAAGTCCAATCAGTGGTATCATTGAAAACGCCGATGATTCCTTGTTTTGATATGCCAGTACATACATATTAGTGCATTTGATCCAGGACGATGTAAATAAGCAGTTGCAAGGTCTTAGCCTTGAACTGTCACTACACGCAGAATATTGATCATTACTTGTAACAAGTGCAAGAATCGATGCAAATATAAAAAGAGATATCTTTATCATTATATTTTTTAATAGTAAAAACAAAGCAATATGCTATAATGTTACCCAGCCTCGATGTTGCTGTGACGAACACTGATCATATTGCGCTGATATCGAAATAAAGAAAACAAAGCGGGTAAAGTCCAAAAAAAATACATTTCCTTTGTGACCGCAAAACTTGTTTGTATTTTTTTATCATACATCTGTTGTCCTTTTATGAGCTCCATGAAGTCCACAAAAGTACATGGGAAGAAAATAAATAAGAGTTGAAGTTTTTATCTTAAACTCATTAATCTTCTCGATACCACTTGAAACTTATATTTCAAAAACCCGCATTTTCAACATGATTTCAAATAAGAGTGTTTTATAATTTACATCTAATATGTGTTATGAATAAAAAGGATTTGCTAGTGTTACGTGCTGTATATTTCACTTTGAATTGTTCATGGCTCTTAAGTGCAGATTTGACATGATATGGTTTGTCACTCTAGCACACTCTTGTCACTTTTAGCACACTTTGGGCTAATTAGATAGGGACCTACAGTTTAACATGGACTTCGAATCACCAACAAACATCCATGCTACCGCCAGGATTCGAACCTGAAAAGCGCGTGGTACCGAAAGCCAGGGTCAACAGGCCACGCAGATCTGACGTTGTTTTGAGATTTATGTTCACGATAGTTGGATAAGGCTGATTTATCCAATTATTGTGCAGAGAATGTGCCCCTCCACAAAGTTGACTAAATCGTGGGGCACAAACACAATTACAAAGTTAGTTCTAGATGAGATTTTAAAGTTAAACTTAAAAAAAATATCGATTTTTTAATCGATATGCTTATAAAATATTTTGTCTTTAAAATTACCTTAATTAATAAAAGTCAGTATTAGTTTTTGCCCATTAAAATGCAACAACATAAAGCCTAATTAATTAATTATAATTCTTTGGAATTGTAATTAATTAATTAGGCTTTATTTTGTTGCAAGTTTTATAGTTCAATTTATAATTCTTTGGAATTGTGGATGGTTAAAAATTAACAAACTGGCTTCAATTGGCAAAGTGTGGATTGAATCCAATCAATCAATCAAAAATCAATTAAAATCAATCATTCAATAAATCACATTCACTTAATCAAAAACATTAAGTACTCCTCCTGTTAGAATAATACCATAACCAGTCGATTTCATTGGTCTTAACTGATAGGGAATAATGCTTTTACGCATGTATCGTATTATTGCATTAATATATTAATGTATCATATTATTGCATTAATATATTAATGTATCATATTATTGCATTAATATATTAATGTCTCATATTATTGCATTTTATTACATTATCGAAATATATTTTCCCTATAATAAATAATTTCAAAACATTTTGTGTTTGACAATATTTTATTGATACTATTTCTTTTTTGTACACCAATTTAATATTTAATTGATTTGGAGGCTATACAAACAGTATGGCATTTATTTAATGTGTATGAGCAATTGGTGGTAATTTATTTATTGTTAAAGCTGATTAATCATGGATGCTGATTCATCATCAAATATTAACAGTATGAGAAATCCCTTGGTTGGAGATCTGTGAATGGCCTTCCCTTTCTGTCCTGAGGTCCACCACAACTTCCTTTCAAAGTACCTCTGTATCTGGACAAGTACCAGCGCATTGAACAATCGCAGATGATTGGATTTTCTAAAAGAAAAAAATAAATAAATAAAACATGATTTTTAAAATTTTTTAAGTACTTTCAAATGTACAGAAAATGTCATTATTAGATCATGTTTTTCTGTAGTCCTTTGATCAGAAAAATATTCAATTTTTATATCAAAAATGAGTCGTTTAATTTACGATACGTTTTTCCTTTATAACGATACAACATCAAAAGAAAATCGAATAATGGAAAATTCAATTGTAAATCTCTCTCTATATATATATCATTTGTAAATATGTTTAATAAAAACATCGGTTTTCGTTAAAAGCAGGGAAAGTATGTGTTAAAACTTTTGATAAGTTTTGTAAGGGACGAAAACATTATTTAAGATTTTCAAATTGCGAGTCAGAAAATTGCGAGAAGTAAGTATTCAATTCTACTATATTATTCTTCACAACTATTTTGAGTTAAACGATGGCAAATAAAAATAAATTGTTATAAAACATCATTATCGTTAAAGCATATTTTGTTATACAAGTTACAGTCTTTATTTAAATAAATATAATAATTTTTTTCAAGGATTTTGTTCAAGCATTAATCAAAATTAAATTAACTTTAAAGAAAATAATTTTGATCTTTTATGAAAGTTATCAAATACACACACAGTCTAGCTATTATACACAAACACAAAGTATAATAAGTTATAAAAAAAATGATTGTTTTACTTATGCTATTGGATTGAGAAATTAGTACCTATTCTCCACTTCTATCAGTATGTTTTCATTAAAAATCAAATTATCACTACATCCTTGTAAATACGTTCAGAATTCATGTATCTTGATGATTAAACTATTTCATATTAAAAAGTAACACTTAATTTGCAGTATAGTATAATAATGTCTGTAGAAACAAATATTAACTTTTTTCACAATTAATATAATTTCTAATAAACTTTATCAATGAGAGTGTTCTACATTAAAAAGTAACATAATAATATGTTTTCTTGGTAATTCATACAGTCCATATAGTCCAGGTAGTTCATATAGTCCAGCTGGTCTCGGTAGTTCATATAGTCCAGCTTAAGTATATTGCAAAGTAATATATTTTAAGTTAATGTAAGGAAATATATATTGTGAGAGTCAATTAAAATCAGAATATTGTATGACCTAATACACTGATGTGCAAAACTTAAGCAACGAGTGTTATTTTTTATTTACACTGCAAAAAATTTGCTTTGAAGACATGAAATTCTGAACATAGAGATATTATTTTGTATTTAAAAAATATAGAAGGTATACTAACTCGTAAATACCAGTATATAATCAAACGAAAAAAGATTTTATTAAAATAGTAGTGTTGCTACAAATGATTGAACACCCAAGAAAACTAAGAACAAACATATGCCCCTCAGTAAAGAATATGACTTCTCTTTATTGCTTAGGATTATCTCTCCATATTCAATACCAGATTATCCGAAAGTAACTAAGGTAAGAATATAAATTCGTCGATGAACATTTGTTTTTGTGGGTATTTACATAAAAGCATATCTCACATATTCAATGGAATCCAAAAGAAGGCTATGTGCTCGCTTGTATATTCTACATATATGTTCATTTTTTAAATGATCCTCAACTACGTAAGTCCAATACGGTCACCCCATATCATCCAAACAAACAACGCGTATACCAATGGTAACTCATAATAGAGGCCAATTGGAAAAGAAACCTTGCTGAGATCAGTGAATTTTCAATAGCAGTACAATACGGTCACTCCATATCATCCAAACAAACGACGAATATACCAATGGTAACTCATAACAGAAGGCCAATTTGAAAATAAACCTTGCTGAGATTAGTGAATTTCCAATAGCAGCACCTCATTCGAATATTTTAAGCTAAATTCGTGATCACAATTCCTCAGATCCTCCCACAGATCTGTACTCCAGGACCACAACGGTTCCTTACTAACATTAGAGAAAAGTAAATAAATCCATGTCCTTACCATACACGTCCACGTTTCAGTCTATTAACAGAGATAAATCCATCGTTACATTTCCTTTTCAACTGTCGTTACGAAACTTTTGTACGGCTGAAACGACTTTCATATTTAAAGAAGACGTAAATATATTGATCAGATGTTCAGTCTTTCTGTTCCTTACACCTTTATTAAGGATGCTGCTGATGGCCAGTTCTCCTTGTAATTCAGAATTCAGCATGGAGAGCGAATAGAGTTTAAGAATCATTGTTGATTATTGTCGGTTTCTGGCTGGTTCATAATAAAGAATAGTAATTCAGAATTCAGGATGGAAAGCGAATGAGTTTAAGAGTTGTTGTTGATTATTGTTGGTTGCTGACTGGTTCATAATGAAGAATAGTAGTTCAGAATACAGGATGTTCATAAAGAATAATAGTAGTAATTCAGAATTCAGGATGGAGAGCGAATAGAGTTTAAGAATCATTGTTGATTATTGTCGGTTTCTGGCTGGTTCATAATAAAGAATAGTAATTCAGAATTCAGGATGGAAAGCGAATGAGTTTAAGAATTGTTGTTGATTATTGTTGGTTGCTGGCTGGTTCATAATGAAGAATAGTAGTTCAGAATACAGGATGGCGAGCGAGTAGAGTTTAAGAATTGTTGTTCAGAATTGATTATTGTTGGTTGGTTGCTGGCTGGTTCATAATGAAGAATAGTAGTTCAGAATACAGGATGGCGAGCGAGTAGAGTTTAAGAATTGTTGTTGATTATTGTTGGTTGCTGGCTGGTTCATAATGAAGAATAGTAGTTCAGAATACAGGATGGCAATCGAGTAGAGTTTAAGAATCGTTGTCGATTATTGTCGGTTGCTGGCTGGTTCATAATGAAGAATAGTAGTTCAGATCGATTTTCAGAATATTATTGTAGTTCATAATGACGAATAGTAGTTCAGAATACAGGATGGCGAGCGAGTAGATTTTAAGAATTGTTGTTGATTATTGTTGGTTGCTGGCTGGTTCATAATGAAGAATAGTAGTTCAGAATACAGGATGGCAATAGAGTAGAGTTTAAGAATCGTTGTCGATTATTGTCGGTTGCTGGGAGGTATCGATCGATTTTCAAATTCAAGTTGATATATAAGTCGTCCATCATCATTATTTCTTTACATTAGCCTTTTAACTTTATGAATTTCCAATTTCATGACGATTTCGTTTTGTCGATTCCAATCTCTTTGACCAGACTTGTCGCACTACATTTCAAAGCTTTCTGATCACTTTATCGCGTTATAAGTTTGTAGCAGTCTTTAGTAGTGCCTTTTTCCTTCTTTTTATAGTCTTGTGCGCTAACTACACGATTTTGAGTATGCACTCATACCATCTGTTCTTAATATTTGCATGCGAATAAACTTTCCATTGAATAGGGTTATTATATACTAATCACATTAGTTTATTTCTTATAATTTATATAACTCTTTTGTTTGCTAAAGATTTACATCGCTGCTTGAGTTTGGCTTGCTATAGCATTATGAAAATACTTGATTAAAAATTAAACAGCATGCAATAACCAATAATTAATTTTTTGTAACATCGTAATAGGTAATAATTTTAATATAATGAAGGTCTTTAAAATCTATTGATTTATATTACACGGTTAATATAGGCTAATTTACTAATATGCATCCGATTCAAACAACATTCTATGATAAAAAATGTATTCAATAATCTATCATATAAACAAGAATATTTAAGGTTTATTTACATAATATCGAGATCAATACTGTCTTTGGTCATTATAATTATAATTTTTAAATGAGAATTACTTTAACACTTTTTTTAAGTAGTTTTAAAACAATATATTAAAATATTGGATTTCATATGATTTACTAAGGACTATTCATTGACACTTACCTTCCATGCGTAATTCTTGAAGATTGTTGTATATGCTACCAAATACAGCTTCAGTTATAGCAGTAATTTTATTGCCAGACAAATTTATGTACTTTATATCAGGCATATTCGAAAACATATCATCCGGTAAAGATTCTATTTGGTTATCTCTGAAAGGAAATTTCATTAATTTAAAATAAAAAATCCTAGATCTACTACAACTAAATTCTAACCATATTACGTAGAATGTACTTGAGTACACTATATTCTTTTACATTAAAAAAAATTAATTATTCAGTACTTTTTACTTCCTATTTTTCCAAATACAGACTTAAAATAGTGAATGAGTGAGACTTAAAATAGTAATTTGAAAAAAAAATGTTTTTTCTTAAATATATCAGCAATTTGTTTAATATTTTATAAAATCCAAAATCATATTATTTTAAAGAACTTTTTTTTGTTCTAACGCACCTGGAAAATACTTAGACAATTGTCTTGGATGCCTTAAGGCAAGTGCTGCACAGACATTACTCACTTTGCACTACCCCAGAAGTTACGGACGCGGAGTAACAATACCTCCGCAACTCTCTGCGATCATGTTAGACGAGGAAATTCGGTTTAAAGTGGATTCCGAACCATCATTTTTTTAGTTTATGTGACGCCATCTATTGGCAGATACATGCAACTTAAATGTAAAAAAAACTAAAATTAATGAATTAAATTTAATTACTGAATTAATATTTGAAAAAACTGTATTAACATCGAGTGTCATCCACTACAAGTTCAAAAAAAATGTATTTGAACTTGAGTGGATGAATAAAAAGTATTTTATGAACGATTGAAAATGTGAACAAGATATATATAGGGAGAGTGTAAGCTAATAGAAGGAATTGAAAAAAATTAAACTTCTATTCAGAAGGGCATGTTTTAAAATAACTGAGGATAATTTTATTCTTTTAATATCATTTTGATTAACATACTTTACTATCATTTTAATTAACATCTTTTTATGATTATTTAATTAATATCTTTTTAAAATCCTTTTGGTTAATATATTTTAATATCATTTTAAACTCCTTTTGGTTAATATATTTTAATATCATTTTAATTAATAGCTTTTTAATATCATTTTGATTAACGTATTTTGATATCATTTTAATTAATAGATTTTTAATATCATTTTAATTAATGATTTTTAGTATCATTTTTATTAATGACTATTTAATATTATTTTAATTCATATCTTTTTAATATCATTTTAATTAATATCTTTTCAATATCAGTTTAATTAATATCTCAATATTATTTTGATTAATATCCTTTCAGTGTTATTTTAATTAATATCTCTTTAATAGCATTTTAATTAATATCTTTTTAATAGCATTTTAATTAATATTTCAATATCATTTTAATTAATATTTCAATATCATTTTAATTATTATATTTAAATATCATTTTAATTATTATATTTAAATATCATTTTAATTAATGTCTTTTCAATAACATTTTAATTAATGTCTTTTCAATATCATTTTAATTAATGTCTTTTCAATATTTTAATTAATATCTTTTTAATACCAGCCCAAACATTGAGGAAGTTATTCGAGACACTTGTGGCAATTATCTGCAAGGCATTGTTTAACAACATCATGAAATTATGTTAATGATACATTAAATAATGTAAAAAAAGAACTACATCCTTTTATCTGTGAAATTCTATAAAAACCATTAAGGCATAATACCTTTGACTTGACACCTCAAATTTAATACATAATGCTGTCATTATCAAATAATATTGCAATTCAAATTGCCAAGTAACATTTTTATGTAATTTAACTCCTGTCATTAAGACCTTTACCAAAATTAAATTTAACGATCTAATGTCATTTACGATATATCCGTTTGAGTACCAGTAACGTCTAAGTATGAAAGTAAGCTATTTGTCATTTCGCTCTCAAAATAAGGTTGACTTTGTTCAGTATGATCTAGTATTCTATATACCTTTGAACTTATTAATAACGTTTTAGTAAAATAAAGCACATACTTGTAACTTTTGCATAATTCAACGCATCTTCTGTACAAGGAATCATATTAAATGCTTGAATTCTGAGCCATACTCTATTTCACATAAATTAACTCAGCAAAAAATTGTGAACCCAGCTGCAGTCATTTAATAGAAATATTTCCCCCTGTTCAATTTTTTCATATTGAATCTTTAAAATTTCAGTTCAATCACAATAAATTGGCATGTTCTATACGAAACTGCATCTTGGTCAGGCAATCATATTATTTTATCGGGATATAAATTAAAAAGCTCCTTAAAATATTCTGACATCCATTTGTCCCTTTTAGGCCTACCACTTCAGCAGGCTGTCCATTACATCCACATTAAACTGTAGACCTCGATATAATTAGCCTAACGAATGTGCACAAAATGACCATAGAGTGACAAACCAAACTTGTCCATAACAAATCCAGAATCTTCAAACTACTCTAAATTTAGAGGCAGAAAATAAAAAATACTCATCAGTGTAAGTTGAACAGAACAACAGATATCATAAAAAAGAAAAAAATACAAAGAACAAGATAGAAACAAATGGCATCAGTTAATCCATCAACTTAAGTCTGGCAGTCCAATAACACTTCCATAAAGAAACAGGAGGTAGTGCAGAAAAGACGCAAAGTGAGACATATTCATTTCTTCCTGGTTATCATACAGGAGACAGAGAGAGTCAAGAATAGCCTGAGAATCTGTTCTCAAATCTGATAGAAACAGCACTTTTTTTTCCTAAAGCATCTGCCAAATACTTAGATAGTTGTCTTTCATGCAATAAGCAAGAGCTGCACCGACGTTACTCCTTAGCATTACCCAAGGCGTGTAGCTTGAAGACAGGTCAAAGACTCTGAGTAACAATACCGCCGCAACGCTCTACAATCCTGTTAGACTGAGACCTACGGTTTAAAGTGGATTCCGAACCACTACAAACATCCATGGTACTCAGCGCTAGCCACTCCGCCATCAGGACCATGCAGAAACAACACTTTACAGAAACATTCTAATAGGCTCTGCAGATTATTTGGTTATGACCGGGACCTACGGTTTAAAGTACATATATAACTGTGAACTATACAACTACATATACAAGCATTTTATGTTCAAATACGGCTTTCATATGTTGCAAATTTTTTAGTAAACTTACAGTTATATTGATTTTTGGATCAATACATCAGAAGCAATAGCGATAAAAAAAATTGGGATCTAAAGTACTTACATGAAGTCCATAGTTTCTAGCTTACTGCGGCTTGCAAACAAACTTCTCTGCAGGGATTTAACATCAGCGTTCTGGATTTGAATATCATAAAGTTCCGTCATATGAGAAAAGGCATTGTATTGCATTTTACGAATCCTTGAATCCAAAACGTGGAATCTTCTTAATGAACTGCCTACATTGTCGACGAAAGATTTTCCCAAACTCTTAATTTCTGTATTTGTGCAAGAAAAAGTCTGCAGCTTTTTCAAATTTCTGAAGTTTTCCCAGCCAATCCCTCTCAGAAAGGTAGCGTTCATGACCATCAGCATAATCACATTGTTGGACGGATCCGGTTGCCGATCAAACATGCCTGACATCCTGACATTTACCAACAATATCTGCTCAAATTTCTTAGCACTTATTGCTGCAGCTGGAAGATACAATACAATGGAATCGTGCAGAGCAAAAGACTGGAATATACGATCAGCAGATTTGTTGAAAACTGTGACCAGCGTTTCCATATCAGTCATGTTAGCACATTCAACAAGAGTGAATGGCATGTCTGTACAAATGCAAGGCGAAATTAGTTGTTCTGGAGGACATTCTGCCTTTATCGTAATAAAAAGCGACACTGTTAAAATAACGAATAAAAACGTTAAATTCCTCATGGCTGAATCTTTCAGAGCCATGACAATCAGATATGTAAAACCTTATTAATTTTTGAAGAACCTTTTATAAGTTTATATCTGACTGTCTAAAGTCTCGACACTTGGAATGCAATTTTATCTTTATCACAACGTGTTTATCCAATTTTACGAATAATCAGCAAGCATGCATATAAATTTGATGATGATCAAGATATATGAAGATTGATAAGAAATGATTTTTAGCAAATTAATCTCTAAAATTCTAAAACACGTGTAGCATTTTTCTAATTCAGCTAAACTTTATTTTTACTCATAATATTATGAGTTTTTGTTTTCCAGAGTCCAATTTTTCTTTTCCTTGATTAATTTATTTTGTGACCTTGAGCACTTTCAACGTTACTTAGTGGTTAATTTATTTTAAGTTCTTTCACAGTCTGTTCTAAATGGTTTATTTAAATTTCTTTCAGAAGTTATTCTTATAGTTTTATTTAATTTTCTTTCATGAGCTTTTTTATAAAAACTATTTTTCAATTTCGTTCAGAAGCTAATAATTATGTAATTAAATAAATAACATAAAATTGCTCTAAATGATCTCCTGGTGAAAGCCAAAACAATGTCGTTTCAAATTGAAAATGACATTTTTGAAGGAAATAAAATCGTTTAGAATAAAAGTTTTTTTATTTTGATATATTTTTTTATTTTTTTATTTTTATTTTTTAATATATTTTTAATTTTTTAATTTTTTTTTAATTTATTTTTTAATTATTATTTTTATTTATTTTTTATTTTTTTTATTTATTTTTTAATCATTATTTTTTTTTACTTATTTTTTTTTCATTCATTTATTTTATTTATATTTTTTAAGGTTGTTGTGATGCGTTTTGTTCTTACATTAAATTCAAAATTTTACGGGTGCCCTGTATCTTGGCCCAGTTGATTCATTTTTAAAGTTTTTATTTTAATTTTTTTTAAATATTTTTCTTGTTTAAGAGCATATTTTTTAAATAATTTAGAAATTTAATATTTTGTTATCTTCAAATATTTGTCGTTTAAACATAAAAATATTTTCTTTCTATTTGACAAAATAAATTTATTCTAAAAATGTTAAGCATTTTCTTTAGTGCAAACGCCCCAATTATATTCTAATAAGTGATATGTCACAGTTTGTTTTCAGTGAATTGAACTATTAATAATTGTTTTTCCAACTATATTGAAATGTTTTAGAATATTACAATAAAAGGTATTTTCATTTGTGAGATTTATTTTATTTAGTTACTATTCATTGAACAGCAATAATTATAAAAGCGATACTTTTAGAAGTTAATGCCATGTACTTTTCTTACAATTCCTGCTATTAGCTCCCACTCTCCCTATATATATCTTGTTCAAATTTTCAATCGTTAATAAAATACTTTTTATTCATCCACTCAAGTTCAAATACATTTTTTTTAACTTGTAGTGGATGACACTTGATGTTAATACAGTTTTTTCAAATATTAATTCATTAATTAAATTTAATTAATTAATTTCAGGGTTTTTAGATTAAAGTTGCATGTATCTACCAATAGATGGCACCTGATGTAAGAAGAAAATTTCAACTTTATTTATAAAGGACTTACTGCAGTATAGTCACAAAAAAAAGTAGGAATTGACTTTAAAAAAATAAATTTTATATTACTTGTTCTTTTTATACTAACTTAAAATACAAAAAAAAAATTATATATTCCTTTACTTAAGTACAAAATTTATTGGTACGAAAAAACATTGCTATAATATATCAACAACATTTAGAGTATAAAAAAATATTTTGAAATCATTTCGTTGTTTCATATAATAAATAATTACAGTGCTAATAGAAATTTTATGTAATAATTAAAAAATGTTTATAAAAATAAGGATAGTTGCAAAATACTTTATTTTTACCTTCCGTAGAAATTATATACAGTAAAAATATACAAAATTCTATAAATCGAAAATTTATTATATTCTGTGCCTGCCAAGTATATTGTTTTATACAAAAAAAAATTATTTATATTTTAAACTTCATTTTATTCTTTGTTTGCATTGTACTGAAAGAGGTAAATGAAACATAACTAGTAATTTAAAAGACAATTATCTGTTCCTCCAAAATACATGAATTTTTCTAAACACAAACAGAATTTTAATGTTGACAGTACGTTTTTTAAAATTTTCGTTGTTATCAATCTGATGTACGACGCTTTACAAGTGAAAATCATTTACCAACTTCAACATAGCCATATTTACTGGTACATATGTGGCAGTCCAAAGTCACTCTTTTGAAAACCGAATTCATGTTTTTAAATTTGAAATTCAACTTTTTGCGATTCAAATTCAACAATTTGCAATTCAAATATAATTTTTTGCAAATGGCATTTAAATTTTTCCAATACAAATTCAAATGTTTGCAAATCAAATTCAAACACTCTCAAAATTAAACTATTATTCATTTCTTAATATTTGCACACATGCATGTTTTAAAAGATGTATAGGAATATGTATTCCTATATGAACTGATATGAATTAAATGATGTACTGATATGGTTTAAATTATGTACTGATATAGATTAAATGATGCATTGATATGGATTAAATGATGTACTGATATGGATTAAACGCTGTACTGTTATGGATTAAATGTAACCTTAAATATGCATGATATGTGCAAAGAATATGCGCACGTGAGTGATGAAAGATGAACCAGCCCAGACGACATCAAAAGCTGAGATTCACCAAAAAAAGGTTGTGCTGTTAATTTGATGTGATTATAAAGGAATTCTTCTCGTTCTGCAAATTTATGTAATTAATTATGTATGTGGAGTGCGTATATGTGTGAGAGCATATGTGCATGTATCCATATGTGTGTATATACTTGTGTATATGCATGTATGTGTTTGAGTATGAAGTGTGTACATTTGTATGTGCATGATTATGTAGTATAGTTTATGTGCGTGAGTATGTGGAGTGTACGTGTTTGTATGTATTATGCATATATATGTGTATGCATGTATACGCTTAGTAGGAAAGTACACGTGTGCATTCATATATGTGAAGCTTGCTTTTGTGAAGTGCTAATGTATGCGCATTTATATGTATGCATGTAGGGGCGTATATATGTAAGTGTCTGTATGTAAATATGTTTGCATCTACACGCGTATGCATATATAATATATATGGATAATAAATGTAGATATGCATTAATATGTGTATATATGTACATGTGCATAATTATGTGGAATACATGTACATATATCTAAGTACACATATGCACTTAGGAACATATAAAAGCACATTAAATACTCATGCATATAAGTTGGTACTCACAATGCATACTTGTGCATACATACAGTATACATAAACATGCATATATATCCCGTATGCAGTCATGCAGACATATAAGCATACTTTACATATAAAGTTGTGATTGACTTATTTCACAACTTTTACTACTTTATGAATTTATTGAATCTTTCCTTTTTACATGAAAATTTATTATTAATTTAACTTTTCTTTTTTTTTTTTACAAATCACACTATCTGAAATTCGTCATGATCTCTGAGACGGCTACAGTTTAAATTTAACTATTACTTAAGAGTATTTTACCCATAGTAAATGAAACACATGAAACACATATAGCAAACTAACATTTTTTTTTTTTTTTTTTTTACTTTTTGATTATTTGTAAGCGTAATTCCATTCAATACTGCAATCGCAGGTAATTGGATTATCTGAAAAACAAACCATAATAACTAACGCTTTTCATTCAAATGAATAGTTAAGCGGAGTAACGGAGAACATCCAAATCAAGTCTATTTTCCAGAAAATTGTAAATCTCCTTAACTTTAAATTATAGGATTGAAAATATATTGAAGTGATAATTTCTGAAAGCTTTTTTAAATAAAAAATTATCTCTTTAGTTCCCCAAACGTATAATGTTATTAAATTAAATTTTATATTTGTTATTTTTATTTTTAAATTCCGTATTACCCAAAAAATTTTAAACTTTGATATTTTTTTTCCAACATCAAACTGTAGCGATATCCATCATAAGAACTCTAGCAGTCCAATAAAATTTAGCCTTAGTAAAATTGTCAGAATTAAAAGTCATAAAATCAAGTGCAGTGCATGTTGTCAAATGCAAAAAGGCCATGACTTCATCCTACGAGCACAGAGGACAGGCATCATTAATAGTTACACCAATGTGGTGCAAGGGTTTATTAAGAAAATCATGTCCTGTCTAGAGTCGGAAATTCGCTGTAAAAACTGCACGTTGCAAGTCCATTGGGATGTGTGAGGAAACAGGCATATTCCACGTTTTATTAGTTGAAAGGAGTTTATAAGTTTATTTTAAGGATCTGTTTATTTTCTTCTTTACCTCAGAACTAAATTGACGAAAGTATAAAGGAAATTGTGGCTGTGGTAACTTACAATCATTTTTGGCCAAGAGATCGGACTTTTCTTTTCCAGGCATCCCGCAATGGCTGAGTATCGACTGAAAAACAATCTCCCAGCCAGAAGCAATTGCAATGAACAGATTTATAATAGTCTCTAATTTTGATATTAAATACTGTTAGTACTAATTATTTTCGTAATTCTGCTTATAAATGAAAGCAATCAAATGTATATATAATTTTTGAAATTTAGAACATTTATTATTATTAATGTAAAACTATTAATGTAAAAACTATTAATGTAAACTGTAAATGTAAAAAACTATTAATGTAAACTATTAATGTAACTATTAATGTAAAACTTCATGTAATAAATTTAAAACTTTTAATTTTTACCTGAAACTTTTAATTAACACTATTAATGTAAAACTAACAGGAAAAAAATGTATCAAAGCAATCAATTCAATAGAAATAACATTTTATTTATTAAGACAATTTTTCAAATACAATAGGTTTTTTTTTCTCTTAAATGTTGAAGATATTTAAAACAAAGTCCAAATTCAAACAATACTCCCTTTTTAAAATATTTTAATGTTTTAAAGCATTTTTCTTAAATCCTTGTTAGAGGGTAAACAATTTTAACTTTTCAAGACACATTTCCGTTATTTCTATAAATGAACATATTATGAAAAATTCTTCTATTCTGAGAGTCTTGTAGAGCATTTTACCTTATTATTTTACTTGTTATCATTGAATGATTGAATGTGTTTAGTGATATAATTGAAAAGATTTACACTATTTCAATCAAATCAAATTGCATCGTCTAACAATTACCATTTGAAATGCAAATGTGCAAAATTGCAATGAAAAAAAAAGGGATGCAATTGCAATTTTAATGCTTAAAGCATTTTTCTTAAAATCTAATCAAGGTTATCAGTTTTAACTTTTCAAGAAACATGTGTTTTTTTTATAAATGAACATATTAAGTGGATTCTTTTATTTTGAGAATCTTGTAAAGCATTTTACATTTTATTTTACAGATACTTATTATTATATTATTTCAATCAAACTAAATTAAATCGTCTAATAATTATCATTCGAGAAATGCAACAGTTTAAACTGCTGAAAAAAATTTTTTTTTTTTTTTTCCAAAAAAAATATTACTATAGAACGAAATTAATAAAATGTATAGTTTTGTTAATTGGGACAATCAAATGAAGTTTTTACTGAAGGATCAAATTATTTACCAAATGAAATAAATAAATTTGAATCAAAACGAAATTTATTTAAATTAAAATTACCAAAGATTAAGTTTGAGAAGAAGATTAATTTTTTATGACAATCACCAAAGTTTGAGAAGAAGGAATTTATTTGATTGGACAATCAAATATTTTTTATTTTGTGAAGTTTGAGAAGAAGGAAAATTTAAGGGGCTTTGCGCCAATGTGAAGAAAAAAAATCCTTTTAATGTAGACCTAAATCGTAAATTTGAATATTTTTTTAAGGTGATTAAAACACTAATTCATGAAGTCAATTTTTTTCAGGTGATTATAAATTCATTTAAATTTAAATTTATGAATGAAAACATTGCTAAAGAATTCATTTCTGATAACATTTTTAAAGTGCCATTTTTTATTGTTGCATTAAAAAAAAAAATCAGAAATATTCAACCGTAGTTGACTCCAACATAATTTGCCGCAAATCTACTTGTTTTCCAACGCAATTACTGAAAGAGTACCACAAATAAAATAAAACTCTTAACCTAAGCACACACGATTAGTAAAGTATGACAAGAAGAAGATTTATTTGATGTGACAAACACCAAAGTGAAGTTTAGGAAGAAGGAGATTTGTTTCAGGTGGCAAACATCAAAATGAAGTTTGAGAAGAAGGAAATTTATTTGAGGATTTACGTAAAATTTCTTAAAGTAATTTTTATATGTTTGGAATAAATTTATTCTTTCATTTGTACATTATTTATATAATTTAAAAAAATTATAAAACATGAAACAGTGTAAGTTATCAATAAATAACAATGTTTCGTCATACAAACACACCATCATATAAAAACATTATAAATCATTCACTACAATTTAAAAAATCCCAGAATAAATAAAAAAAACTAAAAAAATTTATATTGCTTTTATCTCCTAACAATAAAAACTTTTATTTAGTAGCAATACTTGAAACCATTTTCACTCGAACACACCATTATGTAATGAAATAGTAAAATCAAACAGCCAATTTAAACATCCCAGTATAAATAAGAAAAAATTAAAACAATTTTATATTGCTTTTATCTCCTAACAATAAACACTTTTATTTAGTGACAATACTTGAAGTCATTTTCACTCGAACACACCATTATGTAATGAAATATTAAATCAAACAGTACAATTTATACATCCCAGTATAAATGAGAAACAATTAAAACAATTTTATATTGCTTTAATCTCTTAACAACATTTTATTTAGAGACAATACTTGAAGTCATTTTGAGTAAGGTCTTTGATCATTTTTCCTTGTTTTAAAGAACGCCCACCACACTTTCCCAAAACTTTTTGGTTATTTGAAAGCGTAATCCATTCAATACTACAATCGCAGATAATTGGATTATCTGAAAAAAATACATAATTTTTAATGAAATAAAACTATTTTTAAAGAACTTTCAGGAGATCGTACATTTATTCTACCAGTTCAGAAAAATTATTTCTTATTTTATCAGCAATTATATAAGGTTGTGTATTTCCTCTATACTTCTATATTAACTGGCCTATTATCTTTAGCTTAAAAGTTTAAAAAAAATCATATTTTGAATAATTACGCTTTCTATTATAAGATATTACACATTATATTAGAGTTTAAAACCAAACAAATAAATATTAAAAAAAATATATTGGAATATAAATATGTTAATCTTGATCTCTAAATACCTTATTTAAATATTTTAGCGCATACAAATTTAAATTTTATTTCTTTAATACGTTATTAATTTTTTTCTCAGTTTTGAAAGAATATTCAAAATATTGATGAAATATTTAATTAATTTTTTAAAAAATTACAAAAAACCTAATTTTTTTACTTCTTTCTCATAGAAGGAAGTAGAAAATCTAAATTTTAAAGATATTTAGAACTTATGCCGTTCTTAACTTTTTGGTTTTCATACTATTAAAAAAGAAATTTTAATTGTAGTAAAGTTCCGTAGGGATGTAAAAAAAACAATTTATTTTATTTCAAATTACAGTTGTTTATTAAAAAAATATTAGTCTTCTACAAGTAATACTTAAAAAAAATCCGAATTTTTAAGAAAAATTTTTAAACGATGATTTACATTTAACTCATTATAGAAAAATTATAAAACCAAAAAAATTCAATTCGGTTATATTTATAAAAAATAGCAGAGATATTCCATTTTAATTTCACTAGTAATAGTTTTTGTTCTCAGAATTCATAATAATAATACAGACCACAAATTGTGCAATGTAGACTTACTTCCTAGTGGTGTACCCTGGGCCGTTCTATACGTCTAAGTGGTCTACAGTTTTCGGTATGATCGTCCGGTTGGCCTGTTTGTATTGCAATGGATGTTGGTGACTTTTCTCAATCAAAAGGAACTGATCTAATGAAAACCTACATCGCATAGGGATTTCCGACTAACCAAATTGCCTTATTTATGATTCGGAAAAACTTATGAACCGATCTCATCTTCATCGTTGTTTGGCATCTCATGGCGAATCCGAGACGATGAGATACTGGCAAGTAAGAGCTATCTTAAGGCAATTGACTCAATCAAAAAGAACTGATCTAATGAAAACCTACATCGCATTGGGATTTTCGACCAACCAAACTGTCCTATTTATGATTCGGCAGAACTAATGAACAGAAATCATCTCCATTGTTGTTTGGCATTTCTTGGTGAATCCGAGACGCCGTGATTCTGGCAAGTAAGAGATAAGGCAATTGACTCAATCTAAAAGAACTTATCTAATAAAACTTACATCGCATTGGGATTTTCGACCAACCAAACTGTCCTATTTATGATTTGCAAAACTAATTAACCGAACTCATCTCCATCGTTGTTTGGCATTTCATGGCGAATCCGAGATGGCTAGACGGCAAGCAAGATATATCTTAAGGCAATGACTTCAGTGAACTTTGTTCAACTCTTTTGTGTACATTTTTGTTATTTTGTATTTCCCTCCTTTTTATATTGACTTGACATTGGAAATAAAAATTTACAGACCACAAAAGGCTATTATAGAATTTTTCCAATTCACGTTCTGTAGGAATGAGAAAAAAAAACATCTGAAATCAGCAATTTAATTTTCATCTACTTACCTACAACATTCAATACAGCAATCTGACTAAAAACTCCTTGAAAGGTTGCCTCCTTAAGGAATGAAATCCTGTTGTTTGTAAAGCCTACAGATTTCAAAGCTGGCATCTCATCAAATAAGTCATCAGGCAAATATTCGATTTTGCTATATCTGTTACGAAAGTAAAATTTACAAATTGAAATTTTATAACTACTTTAAACTTTAAAAGCATGATAACAGTGTGGCTTATTAAAAAACAGAAATTAATTAAACATAAATTTGTTGAACTTGGTTTTGATTTTATTAAAATTCTCCTTTATGTAATTAAAAATGTACATAAATTCATTCATTTTTCCACATTTATTTCTCTATTGAAGAATGATAAATTCAACTTCTTTATAACATTAGCATACATTTTAATTTAAAATAAAGTGTTAAAAAACTACGCTTTGGATAAGTCATATTTGATGTATACAATGGTATATAAGTTTACAAGCATTAGTAACTATCAAAATTTGTTTACATAAAACAGGTACAAGCAAAGAAAAGAGACAATTTTGGTTAATTTTTATTTATATATATATTTCATATAATTTCTTTTGTGTGTATGTATTTATAAAGTACTTTAATTGTTTTATACAATATTTATAATTACTTTATAGAATTTTATACAATAATACTCATAACAGCAAGATTTTTATGGGAACTAATTAATCATCTTTCTTTATTTATTATGGGAAAAATTCTTTTGGATTACATATTATTTTGGTATAAGTCAAAGGATCTAGAACGGAGCTATATTGAGAAGTATATGAAGTTGTCTTTTTTAATGATATATAATATCAATTTTCGAAAGAAACTTGTTGGGTTACTTAACTGTGTTCTACCTTCCATACCTATAATAAGATTGTCAATGTAATCCAATATCTTCATAATTATTTATAAATTTTTCCAAATATGTGCAGTTGTTTCAAACACAAATGTTTGGTTTAGCACTCTACTGTCATTTTTTGCATGCTTTGAACTAATTATACCGGGACCAACAGTTTAACGTGGACTTCGAACCACTAACAAACATCCATGCTACCGTCAGAACCTGAAGTCTGGGGTACAACGGCCAGAGCCAATTAGCCATCAAGCAGCTCAAACACAAATGAGAATCTTAATACTTTGCATGTTTCAAATTGGTAATAAATAGACCAATGCCATTTTAAAAGAGAATTTATGTAATCATTATTAATTTTATTAAGTGTTTTACATCATTTTTGAATTAAATGTTTTCTATGTTAAACTATTTAAAAATAACTTCGAAAGTAAAAAAATTGTACTTACGTGAAACCAAAATTTCTTATCTTAGCTGGCCTTGCAAACATACTTCTTTTTATAGTTTTAATTTCTGTGTGAGCTACGAGAATACTCCACAAAGATTTCATTTTCGCAAAAACGTCATCAGAAAGTTTTGTTGTACGCGTATGCATCAATGATAAAACTGCCAAATCCGGGGTAACATTTTCAGAGAAATCTTTTCCCAACCGCTTAATATGAATCTCAATAAACTGCAAATTAATGAGCTTAGTAAGCTTTTGGAAATGGACCCAATCTATGTTACGCTGCAATCTAACTTTCTTCAAAGAAAATAATTCGATCGTATTTGCAGCGCTTGGTGTTTCATCGAAAAGGCCTACCAATGTTGTATTGACGATCATCAGTCCTTTGAACCTTTTGGAGATGAGAGAAGATGCTGGTAAGAAATGCAATGTTGAATTTTCTAGAATGAAGTACTTGAATCTTAAATCAAAAGACTGCTTAAAAATATTTTGAATCGTCTCCATTTTGGTGAGGTTACCACACCTTATCACTGGATCATGAGGAGTCACACAAATGCATGGAACCAAAACTTCTGGTGGTGGACATTCATTTCCATTAGCCAAACTTAAAAAAGCATAATATTAAAAGCAAATTTAGTCCTGTTATTAATAACTTATAAAACATTGTTAAGTGTATAATAATTTAAGCTATATTAAACACAAGTATATTTTTCTTCAGATATATTTTAGACTACAGCTAACATTGATTTTTTTTATTGGATATAACTCAATAGATCACAATCACTGCTGATACTGCCATTCCCTTTCTTAAGAAATACGAGACATACAGCGTATACAAATCAGAACTGAAATCACTATAACAAATTGTGCGTAATAATGTCTGCATTTTTATGTTTATATGACAGAAATACTAGCTAAAGAAATTTCCTTACTAATCTTCTTTCTTTTCCTTTTTAAAAGGATCTGATATCAAAATTTCTTATCAGTCCTCAAAAACTCTTCGCAAATAAAAGCTAAATATAAACACTGACTGACTGAAATATTGCTCATGTTCACCACGTGTAGATTAAGCTGTTTATATGAACTTGTAAATGCATTCTTCATACGCTTATGTTATCAGGACACTTCTTTTTTTATCCCTAACACAGACTTTTAGCTGTGATCAATTACACTGAATTGCTTGATAATTGAAATTTTAAATAAATAATGTTATTTCTCAAACTTTAATTTGTACACTGATTTCGGAGCTACAAATATTTATTTTTTAATGTGTCAAAAATTTGTGGCACACTTTAGTAGGTGGTAGACATAGAGTAGTAATATAACAGAGCAGAGATAATCCTCACGTAATTATACACTTTAAGATTTTTACTTTGTTATTTAATATGCGCGATGATTGCTTGGCAATATTTGGCAACAATGTCTGCAACAAGTTATTACTAATCTATGCTGTTTGTGGGAAGGGAGGAAAAGGTCTATCATCATACAACGATTTTTAAGAGAAATGGTTCATTTTTTTAGCTATAATTAAATGCAAATTTAATTTATCTAAATATTTCGCATTTCTATTCTATTAATAAATTTTCTTTTGTAATATTTTGCCACCAAAGGGAATAAAAAATATAATATTTGTATGAATTTTGTGTATGGTTGTATTACATTTCATGCAAAATTGTCAGAGTTACAAGCAAAATAACATTACTTGTACCTATTTATCTTTAGTAAGCAAATAGATAAATAAATGAATCACTTGAGAGGAAGAATTTCAAGCATTTCTTGGAATTATCAATATCTCTTCATAATGCATTTACGTTTTCTAAATAAATGTAAGGAAGGAAAAGAAGCCAAGTGGCGATACAGCGCCTAATACGTATATTTTCATTCAAAAGGGTCAGAGTTATAAACAAAATAGCATTATTTGTATCTATTTATCTTTAGTAAGCACATAATTAAATAAATGTGTAACTTGAGAAGATGAATTTCAGAATCTCTGAATTTTCAGAATCGCTTTGCAGCATGTTTACGCGTTTTAAGTAAATGCGCACAGGAAAAAGGAACCAAATAATGATACAATGCCAACTCTAGTACGAAATTAACGGCAGATGTGACTTTCTGTTTCTTTAGAATATATGGATGTTCTCTATTTTATTACTACTCTATGGTGGTGGCACACACCAATAAAATAATATATATCACAAAATAAATAGTGGGAAATGAAAGGCAAAGTTGCTAGAGATCATATTATGGTCAACCAAAAAGCTAGAAATGATCCAATTCCTATAGGTAGGATAGGGAAACAGTCCATATGGAAACAGTTCCTTATATAATCGTACTGTTTTTCCACTATTTCCAATGGAAGTTCATATCATCCTTTCCTACATTGTTAAACTGCTCCAACCTCTCGTGCATCATTACTGTAATCACTGGCTGTGTAATTCATTGAGTCTCAAAAGGCTGTGTCGACTGCTTTCATTCAAAAAGATATATATTTGCAAAGGCAAGGCATAATTGCATTAGTTTCTTCTTATCCAAATAGACATTTCCATATATGATCCCTATTCTCTCAGTAACTCACAACAGGAGTGATGCTTTAAGCACCCTTCCCACCATGTTGTTATAATCTCTCAAGTCCTCTTGTTCATTTCTGACCAAGCAATTTGTGATAGAAACTGTTCGTATTAGAAACTTTTTCTTCAAATTTATCCCCTCCTTTTCTTCAAATTTATCCCATCTTTTTCTATCCCATCCTTTTCTTCAAATTTATCCCATCTTTTTTGTATAGTTTGTTTTTTGATATATTTATTGTTTTTAATAATTCAATAATATAATTTGAAATTTGTGAGTTTGAAATAATTGTTGTTTGTTGAAGGATGTGTACAAAACTGTGTAAGTGGCGATAAATTATTATAAAAATATTTCTGACATCTTAAGTGACAGTTTTATATTGAAAATGAAATTTTATTCACCACCGTTGAAAATATGGGGAAATAAAACAGTTTACTAATAGGGGAAAGGTAATATGTATTTCAAGTAAGGTATTGTAAGCGTCAGAAGTAGAGATATATAGATACAGTGCAATTGAGGGCGAGTGACATGACATAACAACTGCAAACTCCAGTTGCGGAACATATAATTCTGCCAGATTAACCAAGCTAAATACTGATTGCAGTGGATTTTTTCTTATTAAACTTGCCTTTGTAACATCATTTTTATGCTTTCATTACCAAAGGTCTTTTATGTTCTTTAATTTTCTTTTTCAACAATTAATAATATAACATTTATTTTGTGCGTACATTTCAACAAGTTTATCCCATATTTTATGAAATATATTGAAATTTGGTTAAAAATATTAATAACCAGTAATAAAAATTACTTCAGTTTAAAACTTTCAACACAATAAAAATAAAAATATATTGCAAAATATATTGTTTTGATCTCATTTTACATGAAATAATTTTTAAAATATGTTTTTTAAACTACATTATTTCAATGTTATTTCCCGATAAATATTATTTGCTCATAATATTTCACCACAGCAGACATATCAAGTGATATATTCATAAACATATTTAATAATGTTTCTCAAATGAATCATTTATATATAATAAACAAATTATTTTTTGAAAAAATATTGAATGAATATTGAATAAATCAGAATGATTACACATAACTTCAATGAATCTCATTTCATTTTTAATGTATAGAACTTTTAAAAAAATATAGAATGTAAATTAGTAATGAGAAAAATTATAAAACATTTCAAGATGTATCCTCTAAACATTCTTTAAAATCATCATTATTTAAATTGGTGAGAGATTCTCCTATTTTCTTTACAGGAAGTACACAGTTTCCAGCTACAACTTTTCTGTCTTCGCGCTCCAGCCATCGCAGACTGCAATCACATTTCAATGGATTTCCTAGAAAAATATAAAATTTAGCAAATTAAATATTTTAAATTTTGAGACATGTTTCTGATTAACAATGGTCGTGACACCTCCCACAGGAATCCCATGTTTGTTAAGTTCAAGCGATTCATCGTTGAACAGCATGAATGTCAGTTTGTTAACCTCGTCTTTGGTAGCTGTCAAGATGGTAACCTATGCCACCATATTAGAAAAAATAGAAAATTTAGCAAGTTAAATATTTGAAATTTTGAGACATGTTTCTGATTAACAATGGTCGTGACACATCTTACATGAAAGCGATATTTGTTAACTTCAAGCGATTTATCGCTGAACACCATGAAAGTCAGTTCTAGTTGCAAGCTGTGCTAGCAACCATGATGGTAGCCTACGGCACCATATTACAAAAAATAGAAAATTTAGCAGGTTAAATATTTTAAATTTTGAGTCATGTTACTGATTAACAATGGTCGTGACACATCCTACATGAATGCGATATTTGTTAACTTGCTTAACATGTTAACTTGATAACTTGCTTGCTTTGCTTAACATGAATGCGATATTTGTTATGATGCCTACGGCACCATATTACAGAAAGTAGAAAATTTGGCTATTTTAATATTTTAAATTGTTAGATGGGTTTCTGATTAGTAACGATAGCCGCGACACAAACCACACGAATCCGATGTTTGTTAATTTCAAGCGATTCATCTCTAAACACTATGAATGCCAGTTTACTAGCAGCCATGATGGTAGCCTGTGATACCATATTAAAAAAAAAGAAAATTTAGAAGGTTAAATATTTTAAATTTTGAGTCATGTTACTGATTAACAATGGTCGTGACATATCCTGCATGAATCCGATGTTTGTTAACTTCAAGTGATTCATGGCTGAATACCATAAATGCCAGTTTGCTAGCTATAGATTTGCTAGAAGCTATGATGGTACGCTATGACAACCTCATACACAAAAAAAAACGAAATTCTGTTTGTTTGCCCGATATACAAAATCACAGTTTTCAATCTGTAGCATTCAAATTTGACATGCACATAGGCTATGATCTACGTATGATCTTAGACTATTTAAAATTTGGAGTTTAATGCTTAATAAAAACTTTATTTCATTGCCATTAATTTATTAATTAACATTAATTGCAGGAATTTTTGAAAATAAATATTATTTTAAAAAAAGAGGAATCGGATTTCATAACTCTGATTCATTATAACTGACTCCTTCAATAATGCTCGATTCCTGACTCCGACTTCTGGTAAAAAAACTAATGAAAACTAAATTACAGTAACATTAATTTTCTAAAATTATTAGACTTTTATAAACTGATAAAATATTTTTGTACTTATTTAAACTATGTATATGTTTTTGATGCATTTAGGATTTTATAACATGTTATCAATATAATTAAATATTTCAAAAAAGATTTCCTCCCCTGTTTTTTAATAGAATGAAGGTAAGCATTTTTTAAAACTTCTCAATGTATTATACTAAAAATGAATTATAAACATTATTATTTTTACCAATAATAAGAAAAATAGTAAAAATTATTTAGCTTCCTTTTTTCGAATAGAAATCTTATATTTTAGCTAAGGCAGCAAATACAAATCAAATTACTCTGTCAAATTATAATTATTGAAGAATGCTTCCATCATCATCGTCATTAGCACGACAGCTCAGAGTGGGCCAAGGCTTTCCTTTGCAGAGATTCCCCCGCATTCCTCTGAGTGACAAGAGTCCTCCAATTCTTAACCTTCAGTACAGCAAAATCTTTTTCAACTGCGTCCATCCATCGCGACTTGGGTCGTCCTCTTCTTTTTTGTCCACGTGGCTTTACCAAAACGAGCCTTTTTACAGGGTTTAATCATTCATTCTAAATATATCAGCAGCCCAGTTTAATCTATTGATCTTAATAAATTTTATAACATATGGATCTCTATAGCGTTTATAAATTTCTGCGTTGTACCGTCTTATCCAACAATCGCTTTATCTAACACCTCCAAGAATAGCCCTTAAATATACCCAAATGGGCATCATCAGATCTTGCCAAAATCTATGTTTCAAAATTATAGACCAAAATAGGTCTAATAGGGGTTTTATATAACAGGAATTTAGCTTTTCTGCATATGAACTGTGATTTAAACAGATGTCTTAACCAAAGAATGCCTTATTTTTGCTTATACATATACATGCCAACGGCCGTACCATGCTGAATATACCGGTTCTCGTTAGATCACCGAAGTCAAGCATCATTGGGCGCGGTCAGTACTTGTTTGGGTGACCACCTGGGAACACCGCGTGCCGTTGGCAAATTTGGGACCTGAATGGCCGAGTGTCTAGCGCTCTGGTGCCTCTGTGCCACAGGTTTCGGGTTCGAATCCCGGCGGTGCCATGGATGTTTGTAGTGGTTCGGAAGCCGTAGGTCCCGGTCTCCTATGACTGTAAGAGCGTCACGGAGCAAAAGTCAGGCTTCTACCTACGGGTGCTCCATCACTACAGAAGATGCTTCCTTCCCCTTCAATCATGAGTACGTATGGTCTCGTGGGCTTGGCCAGCCAAGTGGGATAAGAAACAACAACATATATATACATATATATATATATAATTATAATATTCAATTATATTATAATTAGACTATCAAGACATAACACAATTTTCTTAAAATTATATTGCAAAATTCCAAAATTCATAAAGTAATTTGACTAAACCCTATTAGACCAAAATAGGTCTAATAGGGGTTTTATATAACAGGAATTTAGCTTTTCTGCATATGAACTGTGATTTAAACAGATGTCTTAACCAAAGAATGCCTTATTTTTGCTTATACATATACATGCCAACGGCCGTACCATGCTGAATATACCGGTTCTCGTTAGATCACCGAAGTCAAGCATCATTGGGCGCGGTCAGTACTTGGGTGGGTGACCACCTGGGAACACCGCGTGCCGTTGGCAAATTTGGGACCTGAATGGCCGAGTGTCTAGCGCTCTGGTGCCTCTGTGCCACAGGTTTCGGGTTCGAATCCCGGCGGTGCCATGGATGTTTGTAGTGGTTCGGAAGCCGTAGGTCCCGGTCTCCTATGACTGTAAGAGCGTCACGGAGCAAAAGTCAGGCTTCTACCTACGGGTGCTCCATCACTACAGAAGCTGCTTCCTTCCCCTTCAATCATGAGTACGTATGGTCTCGTGGGCTTGGCCAGCCAAGTGGGATAAGAAACAACAACATATATATACATATATATATATATATAATTATAATATTCAATTATATTATAATTAGACTATCAAGACATAACACAATTTTCTTAAAATTATATTGCAAAATTCCAAAATTCATAAAGTAATTTGTTTCATTTGTTAGTATATGAGAAAATTTTAATTTATAAAAAAAGGAATTTTGAAAAAGTGAATCTATATTTATTAATTATTAATACAAAGTTTATATTACTCTTTTTGAATTGCTAATTCAATGATGAAATTTGTAATAGAGTAAACTGTAGAGTACAGTAGAATAATTAAATTACTTACCTGTCAAATCTAAGAAATCTAACTGCTGATAGACAATACCAAATACTGAATGGGAAAGGAGCGATATTCTGTTTTCTCCAAGTCGAATTACTTTGAGATGAGGCATATTTAAGAAAAGATCATCTGGCAATGTTTGAAGGAGGTTAGCTCTGCAATAAATAAACATAATATTTTAATACATTTTCCTCTGACAAACTTTTGATCCTATCCAATTGATTTTCTGTGTTATTATACATTATTTAAGAATATATGTTTAATTATGTGCTATAGTTAACATTTCATTAACTACATGTTGTACTATTCATGAAAAGAGTTTCTTCATTAAAAATAATATATTTAGATTTTCAAATAACATAAAATAATGAATTTTTTTAATTATAAAGATACTTAATAGTACTATTAACGTTATATGCAAAAGAGGAAACTACTTATTTAGTCCACTACAATATGACAAATTGAAATTTACGCAATTACACAGATTATCTGCTAAGGGATTTACTTACAAATTGTTCTACATATTATTCTTATTTTTTTTATATTTAATGATTGTTTGCTATTAATTATTTTTTACAGAATTTCAATACAGGTAAAAAAAATTTGTTATCAAAAAAGCGTCTTACTTTCAAATGTTTTTCAAATATTGTTAGATATCTTTGTTAGAAAGTACTTTTTCTTAAAATTATTAGTGTTTACAAAGCCATTTAATAAGAAAATTATTCAAAAAATCGAATTGCAATCAAAACAGGTTATGCTAACGAGATTGAAATTTTTAGCAAACATAATAACAGCTTATGTATTATAATGGTTTACAGTTATTTATTATTTTATAATTTAATTATTAATTATTTATTATTGCCTTTTTTATTTGTTATACAATAATAGTTTATGTATTATAAATATTATTATATATAATAAATAAACTTATTATGAAATAATAAGTTTATGTATTATAAAAATAATATTATTATAATTATAAATTCTTATAATTTACAACTGTGTTAAAAATTGTAATATCATAGTTACATAAATAGTTTATGCATATTAAATAATCGTAATTAAAATAATTAACTTACAGTTTTAATTATTTACTTAAATTTAGACATTAACTTTTATAAAAGAATTTTAATGTTTTCTTAAATATATTAATAATTTAATTTTATTATTCAATAATTTTGATTGTAAGAACAATTTGATTTTTTTATGTTATTATATATATATATATATAATAACATAAAAAAAATCACATTGTTCTTACAAATTGTTCTTTAAAATTATTATTTATTTCAAATTTATTTAATAGTATTGCTATTAAATATATATATTTAATTGTAATGCGATTAAATAGTACTAAGTATCCATATATAATATGGAAATTTTTTTTATCAATGAATACTTAGGTTTCACTACTAATTTCCATTATTTATTAATTAATAGTAACATTGTAAGAGAAACATTTTTAAGAATAATTTAAAGGATTTTTTTTTATGTTTTTAGTTATAAATAAAATAATTATATGTAAAATAATTAGATACCTCTTTTAACTTTAAAAAAAGTACTTACGTAAAATCGAATTTCTGCAATTTAGAGGGCAGTGGAAACATTGTTCTCTGTAAATTAGTAACTTGAAATTTCTAATTTTTATCTCAAGTAAATTATTAAAGTTTCTGAACACGCCATCTGCAAGATTTATAGTATGAGTATTAGACATAAGAAAATGCTCAAGTCCTTTGCTCAAATTTTCAGTGACTTCCTCTCCTAAAGTAGGCATATGCATAAACTGCAAATTAAGATAAGTTATTTGCTTCAAAGGACGAAACCAAGTCCATTTAAAACCTTCGTCAAAATGCACATCGTTCAAATGAATAATTTCTGTACCATTATAAACACCACTGTCTTCATCAAACAGGGAATTGAGATGAGAATTGGCTACTAAAATATTTTTAAACTTTTGTTCTTAATGAAGTAAATGGAATGTAATTAATCCTTGAGCGATGAATAAATAAAGTGAAGAAAGTCCAATCAGTGGTATCATTGAAAATGTTGAGGATTCCTTGTTTTGATATGCCAGTACATATGAGTGCATTTGATCCTGGACGATGTAAGCAGCTACAAGGTCTCAGCGTGGAACTATCAGGACACCCAGAATAATCAGCATTACTTGTAACAAGTGCAAGAATCGATGCAAGTATAAGAAGAGATATCTTTATCATTATATTTTTAATAGAAAACTTCTTAAGCAAAACAATATGCTATAACGTTACCCAGTCACGGTGTTGTTTTTGATCGAACTGATCATATTGCGCTGATATCGAAATAGAGAAAAACAAAACGGGTAAAGTCCAAAAAAAACATTTCCTTTGTGACTGCAAAATTTGTTTGTTTTTTTTTTATCACATGAACTTCTGTTGTTCTTTTATAGGCTCCATGGCATCCACAAAATGTGCGTGTGGGAAGAAAATAAAGTAAATGGGATATAATTAATAATTGAGCGATGTATAAATAAAGTTAAGGAGGTCCAATCAGTGGTATCGTTGAAAATCCTGAGGATTCCCTGTTTTTATATGCCAGTACATATAAATGCATTTGATCCTGGATGATGCAAGCAGTTGCAAGGTCTTAGCTTTGAACCTCCAGAATATTTATCATTACTTGTAACAAGTGCAAGAATCGATGCAAGTATAAGAAGGGGTGTCTTTCTCATTATATACTTAATAGAAAATTTCTTAAACAAAACGATAACGATATACTATAATGTTACCCAGTCTCGGTGTTGTTTTAACGAACTAATCATATTGTGCTGATATCGAAATAAAGAA